>JAKUCV010002094.1:5003-107487 GCA_028386065.3 Turnera subulata | reverse complement strand
TCCCGGACCCGGAAAAATCCCAACTTGGTCCGTAAAATCCGCAGAAAAATCCCGAGCGTAGGACAAGGATCGGTTTCAAAATCCAATACTCGATTTACCATAATTTAATTACCCAAGGTTAAAAATTAATGGTAAATTACTGTACATTAACTTAAACAGTCCCGGTAAAAATGAAATTTTTACCTGGGCTGTTACAACTACAAGTAGTGTTGGTGCTAAAGCATAATTCAATTTCAGTATTTCATTGAAAACTTCTTAAAATTTTAAAAGCTACAAAATTATTCATTTTCAGTATATTTCAATGAATTTTTTAAATTTTAAAACCTATAGAGTAATTCATTCAATAATTCTGTAAATATTTTTAACATTTTACTAAATTTTTTTTATAATTTGAAAGTTATAGAATAATTTATTCCATAATTCTATTATTATTTTTAATATTTTATTAAAATTTTGTTGAAAAAAAGACCAATTTTTTTATTAATAAGACCAATTTTTTTATTAATAAACTAGTTGTTAATTGCATAATGAGATGTCATACCAGGTTTGGGAAGGAGGTGAAGAAAGCGTGGATACTGTCAAAAGCAAAGGCTAAGCCGTCGCAGGTGGGAGGAAGTGATTGTGTCGTTGATCGATGACGGCAAAGAGAGGAGATGAGAGGGGATTGAAGAATCGATAATTAGAGATTTTAAATTTGTTAATTAGGGATGAAAATTTGAAAAGATGTTTTTATTTTTATCGATTTTATTTAACAGAGTTGCTCCGTTATCAGTTACCAGAGATGATTTAAGATATATTTTGTAATCTCTGAAAGTTTAAGGGTCTAATAAAAATAAATATATATTTATCAAACATAATTTCTGATTTTTCAAAGTGGAAAAAAATAGGCCATGAGTACATCCTGATTAAGGGTAATACGTAATCATTCACTTTTTTTTTTTACATTTATGATGGAGTAAAAGCAGTAAAGAGTTTCTTTTTTGGTTTATTTAGAATTCTTGTTGTTGTTGACTTGTTGTGGATTTGGAAATAACACTCGCGCGTGACACTTAAAAGATACTACTGACCAAAAAAATACTTAAAAGATAACTTTTTTTTTTAGGAAATAAAAGATACTTAGTAGTATAGCATTAAGGTTGGGGGGGGGGGGGGGGGGGGGGGGGGAGAGGAATTGTTTGGGGGGGAAATTAAAAAAGGAAAATAGAAGAGGAAGAATTGGGCGCGCGGGAAGGCAAAACAGTTTTTGGAGGGAATAAATAAAATGAGGTGTGGGGTCGCGGGGGAAGGGAATGTAAAGGGTCACTACACTACACATATACTCTATATAAACCAAACAAGTGCAGTGACACAGAAGAACACAAAAAAAGAAAGTACAAAAAGTCTCTCTCAAAACAAGCCTTCTTTGTTTTCACTCTCTGCTCCTCCTTCCCTCCTCCTCCGCATCAGGTCATCTCTCCTTTTCTCTTCTCTTTTTCTTTTCTTTTTTTTTTTATTGTTCTCTTTCTTTTTGCTGATTTGCTTTGTGTTTGGTGTTAGTGTGTGGATTAGTGGTTTAGGAAGGTGTATTGTATCCGGCGGCGGTCTTTGATTGTTTGTCAGTAGATGATGATTTTGGTTTCTTTTTTTTTACTTAACTTTTGCTTTTGCTACATTCTGAATTAGGGTTTAATTAAGGTTTTTTTTTTCTTTTGTCTGGTTTGCTCGCTCTTCAATTTTTTAGGGTTTTCTTCGATTGTATTGGTTTTCAATCTCATGATTTTGATTTTTCTCTGTTTTCTCTCACTCTAGGTTACGTTGGGAATTGTGAGCCATGGCGCCTGAAAACAAGCCTCCTGTTGTTGTTGATGAGGTTGATGAGCCTGTTCCTGCTTCTTCCTCCTCCAAGGACGAAGAGCAAAAAAAGGAGGAGGCGAAAGAACCTGAGGAATCTTCGCCTGAAGAATCTTCTGCTGAAAAATCTTCTTCCTCCCCTGAAGAAGAAGAGGCAAGCAAGAGCATCTCTGCCCCACCAACCCAGACCTCAGCTGAGAAATCTTCTTCTGGAGGAGAAGAAGTAGAGGAGGAAGAAGAGGCAAACAACAGCACCCCAGCGCCCAAAACAACAACCCAGACCCAAGAGCAACCCCTCAGGAAACCCGAAACTGAGTCTGAGTCTGATGATGATCAGTCCCAGTCTGTTTCCGATGATGCGGATTCTGATTCTGAACACCCAGAACTTGTCGCTTCCAATCACAACCAACAGGCCAAGCCAGCTACCAAGCGTGGCGCCCAGGGGGATGTGGAGGCCGTCGTCTCTAACGCAGCAAAGAGGCGAAGGAAGCACGTGAAAAGTGAGCCAGGTGAGGATGAGACCAAAGCTCACCCGTTTCAGCGTGTCTGGAGTGATGCTGACGAGATTAAATTGCTGAAAGGATTCATTAGCTTCAAGGATGAAAATGGGGATAGTGGCAGCAAACTCCCCAAGGATAGGAATCTATTTTTTGAATTTGTCAAGAAAAACTTGCATTTTTCTGTGTCTATTAACCAGTTGACGGAAAAGTTGCGGAGGATTAGGAAGAAGTACCTGAAAGGAAAGGGGGGGAGCAGTCGGAACTCACATGACCTTCAAATTCATGAGTTGTGCCATCAAATTTGGGGCGACCTTGTGGAAGATCCTGCTCATCATTCCAATGGGAGCAGCAAGAAGAAGGCAAAGGCAAGAGTGGAGCTGCCGTCAATGATGGATTTGGATAATGTGATCGACCTTGGTCTGGGCTTAAGTCCCAAGCCGGTGTTTGGAAATGTCAACTTGAATGTTTTGAGATTGGCTGAAATTGAAGACTTTGTCGTGAAGAGAGGTCTGGAATTTTCTGGGATTGAAGAAAAAGCTCAAATGGAAGAGAGGTGGAAGAACCTGCAAATGAAAAGCTTGCAGTTGCTGGTGGAGAAGACTCAATTGTTGAAGAAGCAAGCGAAGATTGCTTTGGCAGCCTATGAAGCTGGAAAGTATTGACCTTTTATCGGGTATAAAATAGTATTAGTTAGTATTAGTTTCAGCGCTTTGTGCTTTTTTGGTAGTATTTGAAACTGATGGTGTACTTTTGCTGCAGCTCATCACACCTGCTGGATATTCTCTAGTATTGTAGTTGTAATGGATACTTAGTTTTAATGGTTAGTGATGGCAAGCATTGGCTTTGGATTTCCTCTATCTTTCTAAATCAAAATTTCTTTTGATTGTTGGTGGCTGGTTGTGGATTCTAGTGTGTTATTGGTTGATTTTTAATGTAGATGAATGTTTCAGTTGCTTTCCAACATAGATTGATATAACTGCTTTCACATCAGGTACTTTGTAAGTGTTTCTTCTTTTTTGGTTAATATGTCTGCCATTCTGCTTATTTTTTATAGTAATTGAATGAAATTCTCGCCCGGTGAATATCTATCTACCCCCTGCTTTGCTAATGAGTCAAAGTCTGCAGTTTCATTGAATGAGGACTTTAGAATTAGGATAATTTTCAGGATTCGATTAAGAATCCAAGAGATGGCATTTGGGAATGTGCTTGTATGTTTGTTTCTATGTATTTCAATGGGTATTCACCAATATTAGTGATAAGACTGTATACATGATTAGCTAAGGGTTAGTTAGTGATCTGATGGGTTTCTTATCCTTCTAGCTGTACAGCTATCTGTATCCTCTAGCTGTACTGCATATCATCTATTTGTTAGTATTGTACTCCTTGTGTATTACAAACACTACTATAATACAATGGTCTCGTTACATGATGATGTACTGTGAGTTACAACAACTCTTGTGATCCTATATGGTAGAGAAGCGTTAAGCTATAATGGCAAATGATCCAAAATCAAAACTAACAGCAGCACAAGGCATCTCCTAAATTGAGTTTTTAGGGGTCACTAGCTCACTTCCCGTGGGTTCCACGGGCTTGCTTATTAATTATTTTTTAAAAACAATTTTAACTATTATTTCTAGGCATTTGTTATGTAATATTAAAAAAATTTGCACATAATTTGTTTCCAAATTATACATTTTTATTTTTTTTCATATAGATCTGGAAAATAGATAAAAATTATTAAAATAAAAATTAGAAAATAAATCAGAAAATAAACAAAGTAAACAATTTAATGATAACATAAATAATAATTAATTTTTTAAACTTAAACATGCATTACTGGCCCGTAAAACAAAAAATATATTAAACAACAGAATAAAAGATATAAAGAATTAATTAATAATAACCAAAAAATAAAAAACAAATATAAGATTGTAATTTTAAAAACATAAATCAGTAAAATGAATAAAAAATATTATTATAAAAAATTAAAACAGTAAAATATAATATAGATCAGAAAAATAAATTCTTAAAAATATATTTAATAATAGTATAAATAATAATTAATTTTGTAAAGTTAAACATGGATCGTTGAGAAAAAACAACAAAAATATTAAACAACAGAAGTAAACATCAAAAGAATTAATGGATGATAAAAAAAAATAAAAAAACTTAAGAGACTAATTATAAACAAATATAAATCGGGAAAAAAATAAAAAAATATTATTATCCAAAAAAAAGTTAAATTAGAAAATAGAATATAAATCAAAAAAATAAATAAAATAAACTATTTATTAATCATATAAATAATATATCAGTGAGCCCCAAAAAAATATATATTAAACAAAAAAAGGAAAAATTAAAATAATAATAAACAAAACATAAAAAAATAAGAGTATAATTTCTAAAAATAAAAATCGAGAATTGTTTTTTAAAAATATTATTATGAAATTAAAATAGAAAATAAAAATAATTTGGAAAAATAAATAATATAAAATACTCAATAATAATATATATAATAATTAATTTTGTAAATTTATACGTGCATCATTTGTTGATCTATGCTTGAGCTTACATAATTAACCCCTAAAACAAAAAATATTAAACACAGAATAAAAAATTATAAGAATTAATTAATAATAAACAAAAAATATAAATTATAAAATGAGTAATTTTTAAAATAGAAATTATGAAAACAAATAGAAAAATCTATTATTATGAAGAAAAATTTTTAATACAAAAAATAGAATATAAATCAGAAAAAGGTTCATGATTTGAAGGAAGAACTTAGCAAAATGGTCTTATTCACCTACTTCCAGTTTTCCCTAACCATATTCATAATGAAAAGTTTGATTAATGAAAAGTTTGATTTGATTCTAAAAAAAAAAGAGTCCTAAAATAAAAAATAATAGAAAAAAGAATTAATAAAAATATAAAATGATAAAAAATTATATTAAAACATAAAAGAGACCACCAAAATATATTATATAAAATAATAATATAAATAAAATTTAAGTTATGAAATGAAAAATTAACAAATTAAATGACATGAAAAATTAAGCATACCTTTGCATCAATTAAACTCATATCTGGATTAATAAGGAGATTCTATAATTTTGTATTCAAGGATTCCCACAATCTCGAAATTCTAACTTGAATTTTTCCTAAATCATTGTCAGGAGTCAATGTAACGACTCGGGTAAAATTTCGAGAATTCTACCGCACCAAGTTTTCCGAGTTTTACCGGGAGTAACCGAGTTTCGTTTCGACCGCTGAGGATATACGACGTCTTGGAGTTTCTTTCGTTAACCGAGCCTCAGAACTATTTTCCGAGGGTCACTCGGGATTTCCGAGCCTCCTCCAAGGCTTACCGAGCCTCGGTTTTCATTTTCGAGACTTGGACGACGCTCAGGGGTATTAATCGGATTTTCCGAGCCCAAGTTATATTTTTGGACTCGGGACAGAAATTCGAAAGGACGAGAGTACCCCTGCGATTACATTGTCCCGACAAAAATCCAAACCCTTATCTTTCTTGTTTTCTTTTCCTCTCTCTCTTCCTCCCTTTTCTTTCTTTTTTTTTCCCTCTCTCCCGATTTTTTCTTCACACCGGCCCCCCATCTTTTCTTCTCTTTTCTTTTTTGTTTTCTTCTCTTTTATCTTCTCTTCCCACACACCTTTTCCCGTGACCAACCGACCCTCCCCCTCTTTCTTTTTTTTTATCTTTTTCCCTTGTCTCTTCCTCCTTCCCCATCTACTTCCTCACCAATTTCCTTCCTCCCTCCCTCACCGAGCCACGCACACCCATCAATTCCTCCCTCTCCCAAGCCGAAGTCATCACCATCCATCCTCATTTTCCTCCCCTGCCCCTGTCGTGACCGCTGCCGCTTCCTCGCTCCTGCTCTCCTCCACCTCACCACCGTCGAAGCCACCACCGAGCAGAGTCGCGACACCGCCACCTTGCTCCTGCTCGCGACTGCCGCCACCATTCCAAGGCCAGCCTGATACCGCTCTCCTCCTCGTGTTCTCGCCGCCGATCTATGGAGTGGAACCCGACGAGTTGCCGTCCCCTCCTCTTGACGCTGCCGACGAAGACTCCACGACGACGAGCAAGCCGACGATTCTCGCCGCCCTCTCTATCTCTCGCCGCTGCAGCCGACAGCGACGCCCCTCATACCGCCGCCGACAAGCAAGTTCGCCTCGCTGCCGACACGTCTGCAGCCGCGGCCCTCCCTTCGCCCCCTTCTTTTCCACCCACCTCCCTCCCCACCAGCCGCTGCTCGTGTTCCGACCGAAGGAACTGAACTCGAGCCACTGCCGTGTGGGTAAGCTGTGACGCCCGATCCTTCTTTCTCCTCCCTATCTCTCGATTTCTTCTCTTCTGTCTCGGTTATATACTGAGACCCTGTGTTGCTAAACCGCGTGTAGATTTGGGTGTTGCAGTGGATGCGGATTGTTGTGTTGTTTGTTATGGCGATGATGGCGAGCGTGTTGATGGTCAAACTATTGATCTGGTGGTGTGGTAATAGTGTTTGGTCGGGCGATGAACAGTAGCAGAGGACATTGGGTGTGTTGTGGGCTTCTGTGAACAGTTCCAGCCGGAATCCGGCGAGCTTCCGGTGTCCCGGGAATTTTCCGGCTAGGCCCGGGCAACTCCGGTGTGAACAGTGCGTTCCTTAAGAAGCAGGACTCGGTGGACGGGTTGCTTCGGAATGTCAAGGCTTAACCGGATGTCGGCTTCCGAAGAGTATCAGGTGAGGTTGCATATACGTCATTCCGCCCGTGATAACCGGGGTGGTTGGTCTTGGTAGTAATTGCTGATATTTATTGTGAGGATGGATAACCCTTGTTATGTTGCCTGTAATACTTTGTGTGCTTTGTTGTTCGTTTGATCTGCTGAGTTGTTGATTGTTGGCTGTTTGACTGCTGTGGATATTATTGTTGCCATTGGACTGTGATATTGATTTTGTGGATAATTGAGGAAATGAATATGGAAATTGGAATTGATTTGAGATGATGATATAATTGTCATGTGGAAAGTAGTGGTACGACCCGATGGTTTGAAAATTAATTTTGGGATGCTATGGTCGGTTACTTGGTTTGGTTGGCATGACGATGCCTGTGGTTGGGGTATACAGAATACCCAGTGGTTCGGATATACCGAATATCCGGTTGGCATGATGATGCCTGTGGTTGGGGTATACCGAATACCCAGTGCTTCGGATATACCAAATTTCCAGTTTTGGAATGTTGATTCCGGTATGGTTATTTTGGGACGTGGTCCCCGTATGGTAAGATTTGGTATGGTTCTTTGACCTGGCATCCGGAATTAATTGATAACCTGGTACGACTCTAGCTTGTCCAGTGACGGGGCCCGGAAGATAAAATTGGTAATAATAATAAATAATCTTTTGATCTTGGCTCAGTCTTGTTTGAAATGTGCTTTTGCTTTGTTGGGCTGTGATGTGATATATTCATTTGCATGATGTCTCATGATCATACCTTGGGAGGTTGTCAGTCCTCAGTATAGTCGGTTGACCGTGGTCGGCATAGGTTGCCGGTTTACGGGTGTTAGTTGTTATCGTTGGTTGTGAGTAGTCTATCGTTGTTGGGATCGGTTGCCAGTTGTCCTATGTTAGTTGTCGGTTTCTTTGATAATTGTCAGATGAGTACCACTTGTCGTTTTCGTGCGGATATTGAGATATATTGGTTGTCGGCTGTGGTCGACGGTTGGGTAATTGTTATACCTAAGGGTATGTCGATACCCAGAGATCGGGGTTAATGAGAATTGTTGTTGATGTGGTTACGAGTTGCTGTGGTGATTACTGTTACCGTGTTGTGTTGTGATTCTACCCGGGGACCGATTTGTGATATTGATTGGGTATGGTCCGTGCTGGTTGCCGGCTACCCGGTGAGCGAGGCTCACGTGTTTTGAGTTTGTTTTGGTACTGGGTTAGGAGATTAGCAAGCACAGTAACGGTATGTTATCATACGACGAGGAACCTCTCTTGAGTATAGTCTGTCAGGACTAGAGTTTGTATTATATGGTCTGTCGAGACTGGGTCGGATACCCAATACGTAGTCGAGTTGAAGTGTCCTGGTCGGGCACTAGTGTATGGCACAGTCAGTATTGGATGGTCAGTGCATTGCATAGTCGATGGGGTGGACATTTGCATGGTTCGCATTGTTCTTTGTGGCTGTATTTGATCAGTGTTCTGTTCACTACTTGTATGCCGTATTGATGTGTTCTTGACTGTTAAGTATATGCTATGTTGTTCATCATGGATTATGTGTCGGTGAGATTATGGAGAATCTCACCCCTCACCTGCCCCATCGGCAGGCTTCGTTGTTCTTTGTGCAGGTATGCATCATGGCAGGCTGCGACATCTCCTCTGACGGATCTGGATCCATAGTTTGCATCGAGTCGATTCATACTATTGCTGTAATTATTAAATTGCTTCTGCTGTGCTTTTGATGCTTTGTACCCGTGGTTGGGTGACATGATATTATCTTTGGGCCGTTGGGCTGGATTTTCCTGTTGTATTTACTGTCTGTGCCACGTGTCGGCACTGTTGTTTAGTAATTACTGTCTGTTGGGTAAATAGTGGTCGGGGTATTTCAGTCAATCCTCCAAAGCTTTAATATACATTTTCCTACACAAAAAAATATATAAAAATGATTAAAATAGATTGGGAAAAAATGAAACCAATACGATGCTTAATTGTGAGAGACAAAATAACTTTAATACTATATCAACATTCGTACGTAGGCAAATAGTAACAAAACAAAGAAGAAGATAGAGAAACTGTATCACACAGATAGAGACTGTATCTAGACCTTGTGTAGTGTAAAAATAAAACAAAGAAGGAGTAAAAAAAAATGAATGAATGATAGTAAAACTGTATCACATACAGAGACTATTATTTCACATACAAAAAAACAGAGAGACTGTATCTGTATTTAAATGAGAGATGATCAAATTTTTGAAGAGATAGATGAAAAAAACAAAAATGATTAAAGATTGGTTTTGAATAACAATATTATCTTATCAGTTGTAAAATTTATCAATAAAGGTAATATAATTCTTAGAGTAAATCACATAATATATATATAACAATACAATTACGATGACTTTTGTTTTCAAATCAATGACATAAATTATCAGTTTTTTCAGATAAGAGTTTAATTCTTATCAGGATTTTCTTATAAGAGTTTAAATATTATCAAGATATAATTGATAAGCTTTTGTTTTTTTTTTTAATATCGAGTTTCGGCTTTTAGCTTAAATCGTATGAGGATATAACATATCAGCTTTACTGGTGGAAGTTTAATTATTTTGGGATAATTACGTTTGTTATTATGGCCATTCAAACTACACCTACAATCCTCCATATGACAATAAAGGAAGACCCCGAAGCCTGCACATGACAATAAAACATGACCTCAAAAATCCTATGTGTCAAAACCTGGTGAGGGATACAGCTTTAAATATATATAATAGATGAGTTCCATCACGTGAGTGGGTGGAGCCGAGAGGGCTTTAAAGGTTAGGGATTGTGGGTAATTTTTAAGATTATGATAGTATAAAGGTTGATATATTTTTAAATTTGTCTTTTTATTTTTTCTCGTATTGTTTTGGGAAGGACGAATTATGAAATTTGTGTAGTGGCATCTACCTAAATTGAATTTTAAAGAGTCATGGGTTCTATCCTATGGGTACTTTGAGGCTAGGGATTGTGAATAATTTTTAAGATCATGATATACCAATTTTTAAGATTATGATATACCAACAAAAGTCAAGGATTAAAAAAACAAAAAAAAATTCAAAAAAAGAACTTCCCTCAACTTACACTTTAGATAACAAAAACGAATTTGGATAGGGGTATTTAGTACCAAACTATTTATTCTTTTTTACCATACTTTAAAAGTTTTTTTTAGCAATCATATACAACGAGTTCCCCTTTTTTTTTGATCCAAATGAAGAGGTCGTTGTATTATTGGTCTAGGCGAACGAGTCTAGGGGAACCAGCCCCGTGAACATCATTAGGAAGAAAATGATTACATCCCCAGGGGCTAAACAAAATGAGACACTCCTAAAGGCAAAGATAGAGCATAATGAGCCAACCAATCCGCACTTCGGTTTGCTTCGCGGTACACATACCGCAAGGAACCTGCCAAGCACGACTATGGAGTTCTTGCTGTGCATGAAACAGGACAACATTCCTACGGGATAAAGTAGATTTTTGGTCCCTGTACTCCCCATGGATTTTAAATGTGGTCATTGTATTCAGTTTTCATGGATTTTGGTTGGTGTACTTCACGTTTTTATTGAATTTTATACTTTCGGACACATGCCATAATTCAATTGGTCCAATTTAAATTCCACATGATGACTTAACCAATTTAATGAAAACATGGAGTACAATGACAAAAATCCATAAAAATTAAATATAATGACTACATTCAAAATTCGAGGCGAGTACAGAGACCAAAGTGCCCAGCAGAACATAATTTCCATGACTGAGGATGGCCCCTCCTCTCCTCTCCTCCCGTCCCATCTTCTCCTTCCCTCCTCACAAAAGTTATTGTTGGAATTGTTAGGGATCATATTTAACAAATAAATATGTGCACAACGGAAATTATTAAATAGAATTTAGAACACCAACCTTCTAAATTCAATGGAGCTTGTAGATGATTAATTCCTGCCTTTCTTGCCTTCTTCAATGTCCACAGCAGTTGATCTGGGGTTTAATCACTAGGAAGAAACCCACTGATCACAACCTAAATGCCTATGTGTTTATTTCTTTTCAGTGAGGGTTCTGTGATTATCTGGGAACAGGGTAGTGTCTCTTATCTCACGTTAGAAACATTCAGTCTCTTCTTTTTCTCTCTCAGACCCAATACACAACTCTTGTATTTATACCAGAGTTTGGGACTTTTGAAACACTGTGGAGATAATACCTATATTATCTCCACACCCTTTAAATCCTCACTCTATCTGTTACCCATAACAGACTAAAATTTGAATTATACCAGATAAACCCATCCAGATGGGATCTTATCACTGGAGATCCCCATCATGGGTGTCATTATCCAATATCTCCCACTCACACATGATGGACATAACCATCTGGGCTCAAAGAAATAAGTTTCATACCAGGCAAATAGGTCGTGTGACCAACATACCAGTAAGAGCTCCTTATTGTACATCTGTTAAGAGTATACAACAGCTCAAGTAGAGTAGATATGTAAGTTCCCCAGAATTATTTAATTGTATTTATAGAGATCCCTAGACCTCAGTCTCAATGTGTATTCACAATTATGTTTCACATAAAAACATAAATGGCCGTTTTGCGAATACCAAGAAAAATACAATACTTAATGATCTTGCTTTTTACTTAGAACTTTACATCTTAACTTAGTTGCTTTTCTGACATACCCCGTTAGGTCGTATCACTCATGATCGTTATGAGTACAGCCAAGATAGCAACACTAAATTAAGATTACAAGTAATAGTAAAAGGTCGATAAGGGCACTTGTGAGAAATTAAAAATTTCTCAAGGCTTACACAGTAGAAAAACGAGATCTTTTTCCTACTCCTTGTATGGTCACTAGCACACATGGTATGAATTCATGTGTCACAGTATTGTTTTCTCCATCCTTTGTTGGAGCATACGTCATTTAATAATACTGTGTAGGTAACAGTCCAAACACACCTAGTGTTTGACTTGGGTCCACCACTTTACCATATCCCAAACCGGACCCTACCTAGCTTTTGAACAGACAAGATAAAACATTACTTTGTTTCATCTCCAGTCAAACATGATTGACCTCGTCTTGAATAATATCAAGGCGACAAAATTGTTTTAAGTCAGGCTCTTACGGAATAGGGACTCACCCTATTCTTGACTTAAAATTGTCTTACCCCTATGACACCCAGTCATAGAGATGGTTACTCGTGTGAGAGAGCTAACCTGTCTGTTAGACATATCTTTTGGATGACAAAGACACCAAGTCCTTCATCCCTACATATGCTCTCAGCATATACATATGCATGTTACAAAAACATGCGTCCTTGTATACATGAATAATTATACAATAATAGGCATTTGAATAAAAACAAGAATTTTATAATGAACATACAGTCAAGGGAAAAAACAACAAAAATAGTTAAAATCACATCCTACGTAAACCTATCAGTCCCATATGCTTAACAAAAGAAGCTGTAGAGATAGGTTTGGTGAATGAATCTGCTAACATGTCACCAGTAGGAATGTACTCTATGTTCACTTCTTTACATGAAACCATGTCCCTAACATAATTGTATCTGATATCAATGTGTTTTGTCTTCCCATGGTACTTAGGGTCTTTAGTGTATGCAATAGCTGCTTGACTATCACAATAGACAATCAATGGAGACACAGCCCCTTGCATAACACCTAAATGACTGAGAAAACGTCTCAGCCATACAGCCTCCTGTACTGCCGATGACAAGGCTACAAACTCTGCCTCCATCGTTGACAAGGCTATGCAAGACTGTTTCTTACTACTCCATGAGATAGCACCATTGCTTAGTAAGAATACTTAGTCGGAGGTAGACTTTCTCTGGTCTAAATCTCCTCCCCAATCGGCATCTGCATAAGCTTTCAAGCAGAACCCATCCCCTTGAAAACTTAAAGTATAGTCCATTGTGCCCTTCAAATACCGAAGTATTCTTTTGACTGCTGTCCAGTGCTCCCGCCCGGGATTGGATTGGTATCTACTTACCATTCCAACAGCATAACAAATATCTGGTCTAGTACACAACATAGTGTACATTAGACTCCCGACAGCACTAGCATATGGCTCATTAGCCATATGTTGCTTTTCTTCCCGAGTTTGGGGACACATCTGTTGGCTTAGATTATTGCCTTTGGCAATAGGTGTATTCATAGGCTTTGAATCCTGCATACGAAATCGTTCCAAAATTTTCTTGATGTAATGCTCTTGAGAAAGAGACAATAATCTTTTGGATCGATCTCTAAGGATCTTAACCCCTAGAATGTATGCAGCTTCACCCATGTCCTTCATCTCAAAGTTGGAGGACAACCAAGCCTTTATGGATACCAGGAAATCTTTATTATTTCCAGCCAACAGTATGTCGTCGACATAGAGTGACAAGACCACAAAATGATCCCCAGATCTCTTAACATACACACAATGGTCCTCATCTATCATGACAAACATGAAGGATGTGATGGCTTCATGAAACCTTAAGTACCATTGTCTAGAAGATTGTTTGAGTCCATAAATGGATCTCATCAGCCTACACACTTTGTGTTCCTGGCCTTTTACAGCAAAACCCACAGGTTGTTGCATGTAAATTTCCTCTTCTAGATTTCCGTTAAGGAATGCTGTTTTTACATCCATCTGATGTAACTCGAGATCAAGATCTGCCACAATGGCTAAGATCAATCGAATAGATGCAAATCTCACAACAGGAGAGAAAGTTTCCTCATAATCTATCCCTTCCTGTTGTGTGTAACCCTTGGCTACTAGACGTGCCTTATATCTATCGATTGACCCATCAGCATTTCGCTTGATTTTGAGAACCCACTTGTTCCCAATAGCCTTTCGTCCCTTCGGTAAATCTACCAATTCCCAAACATGGTTAGAATGCATGGAGCTAAGCTCTTCATCCATTGCTTTAATCCATTCTTTCTTGGCAATACAGGAGACAGCCTCATTGTAGCTTTTGGGTTCCTCTTCATCAAGAGGTTCTACAATGAAGGCTTGCCGATGCACATCATCGACACCCTCGATCTCAAAGTGACGTCGTGGAACATTACCACGCTCACTTCTTCGAGGCTCTGGGTGTAGTGATGCAGTTCCACTACTGTCCAGATTACTCCCACTAGGATCAAGATTCTGATGTATGTCAGATTCACCAATACTCAATTGGCTTGCATCATCTTGTCCTGCCTGATCACACATCTCAAAAAGAGATTGATCAGGTCCTGTATCACCTCTTCTTGGAAACTCATTCTCCAAGAAAGTCACATCTCGTGATTCAAATTCTGTATATCCTACACCCTCGTGTTCACCAATGAACACATAACCTTTAGAGTTTTCTGAATATCTTATGAAAATACTCTTACTTCCTCTAGGTCCCAATTTCCCATGTCTGTGGGAAGAGTTATGGGTATAAGCAGCACAGCCCCAAGGCTTTAGCCAACTTAAGTCAGGTTTCCTACCTGTCCATAACTCATAAGGTGTAGAAGCTACAGATTTTGAGGGCACTAGGTTCAGTACATGAGTGGCAGTTAAGAGTGCATCTCCCCAAAAGGAGACTGGCAACTTAGCCTGTGCCATCATGGATCTGACCATCTCAAGAAGAGTTCTATTTCTTCTTTCCGCAACACCATTTTGTTGTGGAGTTCCAGGAATAGTTAGTTGCCTAAGAATTCCTTTTTCATCACATATTTGTTTGAACTGATCAGACAAATATTCACGGCCTCGGTCTGTCCTTAATGCCTTGATACGCTTATCAAGTTGATTTTCCACAAGGCTTATGAACTTTCTGAAACAGTCCAACGCCTCAGATTTGTGGGAAATCAAATAGACATAACCGTAGCGCGTGAAATCATCAATGAAAGTGATGAAATAATAGGCACCATGCCTTGCCCTCACATTCATTGGACCACAGATGTCAGAATGTATTAACTGCAACGGTTGATCTGCTCTCGTTGCTTTTCTGAATGGTTTTCTTGCCATTTTTCCCGCAAGGCAGAACTCACACACAGGAAGTTCTACCTTGTCAATCGAGCCCATAAGGCCCTCTTTCGCGAGGCGATTCATTCTTTGCTGGCCCACATGGCCAAGCCTTGAATGCCACACGTTCACATCATCGTTCACATTACTCGAGGATGTAAAAAGGGAAAAATTGGATTTATTAGAAAAGTTTTCAACATCCAAAACAATAAGACCATTCATCCAGAAACCAAAACCATAAAGTACAGTCCCATAGAACAAGTCCAAACCAACTTTATGAAAATTGAATAAGAAACCTTGTTTAGCTAAAACAGAAACAGAAACAAGATTTCGCCGCATCTCTGGAACGTAGAGTACATCATGTAGGTCCAAAGTCTGACCACCAGTCAACCTCAGTTGGCAAGTGCCCAAACCTTTAACTTCCAGCTTGGAGTTATTTCCCACATGAATCCACTTCGATCCACTCGAAATACGACGATAGTCCACAAATGATCCTCGATCATTGCTTATGTGGTCTGTGGCCCCCGAATCTACAATCCACATGAAAGTTGATTCAGTTAATAAAGCAGAACTAGTAACAAAACTAGAACTGACAATATTATTGAAGGAACATACCTTCTTGGGCTCTGTGCACTCAGCAGCAAAATGCCCCATTTGGCCACAGTTATAACATTTTAACTGGTTCTTGTTTTTGTTCTTTTTCTGTTGAGGGACTTTTCCTTCAACAGAAGGTTTCTTCTGAGCCTGCTTTGCCTTCTTTCTTTTCTTGTTCTTTTGACCCTTCTTGCGTTTATTATTCTTACTACCTTCAGCCACAAAGGCATTGCTCTGAGGAGGTTCTTTAGAGGCCCCAAGGCGCTCTTCCTCAAGCTCCAAATGACGAACCACATCGTCAAAGGTAGTAATATTAAAGTTGTGGGTCAACTGGACTTTCATATAGTCCCAAGAACTCGGCAAAGAGCGGATGACAGCTTGAACCTTTTGTTCTTCAGTGAGTTCATGACCAGCATCACTTAACTCACTGATCATGTTTGACATATCCCTCAAATGTTGTCTCATATTGCGATTTGGATGCTTTTTATAGCTGTCAAACTTGACTGTCAACTGCCTCAGTTTGGTTAAGGACACACCACCAAACTTTGCCTTAAGGGCAGCCCAAATGTCCTTAGCACTCGACAACTTATTGTAAGTGCGCATAAGGTCATTTTCCATGCTACTTAGCATGGTAATGCGGGCGAGAGAGTTCTTCCTCTTCCACACAAGGTAGAGGTCTCTCTCTCTCTCCTATGCTGGGCTGTGTTTCCCTCCTCAGGCTCAACCATCTCGGTTTCCAGAGCATCGAGAACATCTTGTTCCTCCAGAACATACTGGATTTTCATGCTCCATACTTCATAATTGTCACCATTGAGCTTCTCATTTTTGTTTAGCTCAGCAACAATCCCTTTAGTGGAAGCAGCCATCTACAAGTCACAATTAATTAGCCAATTGTACATCGATAAATAATACAATTAATTCATGTAAAAATCCACACAGGATTAAATGCCTCATCATGTATACGAGGACAATATGCTTTACATTAAATATAATAAATAGCTATCATTTTTCCTAAGCATAAAATCGAATACCCATCAAAGTGCATCATCATCTATGCCTAGAAAAATAAATAACTATTTCAAAAATATTTAATCATATAAAGCATTCACTCCCACTAAAATAAATACTCCAAATTTATTCAAAGTGAGAATTAAAATAATTAACACATAATTATTTTCATAATTGAATGTCGTCACTCATTTATTAGCAACACAAAGTTAGATAATAATAACAATCAATTATGCTAAATTAAAAAAAAAACTTTATATGCACAAATACATAATTAACAAATAATTCAATCATGCACACCTTTTTTTTTAATTTGAATTTAACACATAGTTAAATTATTTAACACATAGTTAAATGAACAATGAACCCAAAAGGATACTAAGTCCAAATGAATAATCAGGCCAAAAAAGATCACATAGTCCAGAATAGCCCAATTAAATTCAACCCAGACGAGCCCAACAAAATAGGCCCATCATGCCAAACAAGTTGGCTCAAAACCAGCGGGTCCAGAAACCAACTCAGTGAGCCAAAAGAATCGGCCCAAACCCGCAGACCAAGTAGTCTGTCCAGTGAGCCCAACACATGAGCCCACGGACAGGCTCAACCCGGTAAGCCCATCCCATTTCCCCTATTTTTCATTTCCAAAGAAAACAGAAAAATAAGAGTGGGGCAGACCCGAGGCATCATCTCCTTCACAACGAAGGATGCCACTGCCGCCATCATCCACGACGACGGAGGCCGCAGTCGCAGATCGAGGCGGGAGCAGCAACCACAAAGGCCGCCGCTCGAACCACCACGACCCGCTCCTGCTCAACCTCCCGGCGACGACTTCTCCGTCCAGATCCGCCATCTCCAGCTTCGGCCCGCGGCTCGCATTCCACACAGGGAGGAGCCGTGGCCGTCGCCGAAGACGACGAAGGTGGAGAGGGGCCTCGCAGCACACAGCCACGCTCGGGAGAAACCGCGGCCTCCTCTGCCTCCACGCCGCCACCGCACGCCGCCAACTAGAGGGAGCACGACCACTGCCGCCGTGTGGGACTGGTGGACGCAGCGACGTACGCCGTCCCAACCGCCACCACTAGCAGCTGTCGCCGCTTCCTGGGCAGACTAGAACCCACCAGACACATGGTGGTTCTGGGCAGACCCGGATTTGGGTGTTTCGGGTCCAAGGGGTTCACGGTTCAAACAACAATCCAGCATGGTTTTTCAATTAACAACATGTACAACGCCAAATCTAATCATCATCATGTACCGAAAATTAATTGGCATGTATAAAACTTACTGTTTTATCATATTCAAATAAAAAAGGGAACAGGCATGGCATCTCTAAAACACGTCGTTAATGGCATACCAGGTGGATGTATCAACAATTGAATATTTCTTTATCATGGCATCTAAACATGTAGTTCTGGCATACCACATACACATAGTTTATCGATTAAATGGTATAAAAGTATGTTATACAGCATGGCATAGCAAATTACCCAGATTAATAATTGTATATGCACATAGCATATTAATCGCATACTTGGTACATGGTATACAACAGAACATGTTGGCACATATAGCATTGAACCATGGCATCACATAGAAAGACATGGCATACCGATTATCAATGGCATCGATTAACGTGATATAATATGGCATATGGCTAACAAACATACAATTGACAAAGCAGTTTGTTTCTTAGGTCGCATGCCATATTTTCTATCGATTATCCTTTTAAATCTCATGCCAGTAGAACAACATCATAATAGGAATTACAACCTAGGCTCCGCTACCAATGTTGGAATTGTTAGGGATCATATTTAACAAATAAATATGTGCACAGCGGAAATTATTAAATAGAATTTAGAACACCAACCTTCTAAATTCAATGGAGCCTGTAGATGATTAATTCCTGCCTTTCTTGCCTTCTTCAATGTCCACAGCAGTTGATTTGGGGTTTAATCACTAGGAAGAAACCCACTGATCACAACTTAAATGCCTATGTGTTTATTTCTTTTCAGTGAGGGTTCTGTGATTATCTGGGAACAGGGTAGTGTCTCTTATCTCACGTTAGAAACATTCAGTCTCTTCTTTTTCTCTCTCAGACCCAATACACAACTCTTGTATTTATACCAGAGTTTGGGACTTTTGAAACATTGTGGAGATAATACCTATATTATCTCCACACCCTTTAAATCCTCACACTATCTGTTACCCATAACAGACTAAGATTTGAATTATACCAGATAAACCCATCCAGATGGGATCTTATCACTAGAGATCCCCATCGTGGGTGTCATTATCCAATAGTTATAATGCCCCATTATTAAAATTTCCACCTAATAACAACCTACCTAATAAAATAGTAAATTCAAACCAACATCTTGCTCAACCCAACCCTTTCATCCATTCTCAAAAGTCCTCAAGCCCTAAATTGATAACAACCCTAATGACATCGATGCATTCCTTTTGAAGGAAATTTTCCATCCCCATATGAAGATTCTCAACGTCTACATACCTCGCAAGCTCAACCAAGCCGGTAGGAGATTTGGTTTTTTGCACATCCTCTCTTCAGAGGAGCTTCCCCAGATCATCAAAAAACTCAGAGCATGTACTGTAAGTCTCTATCCCTTCAAAATCCACATAGCCAAGTCTCTTCCTTATCTCCAAAAGCATCTTTCTTTGAACCAAGTCCCATTTATTTCAAACCCAATTATGGACCCCCATAGAAATATCCAGCCCAATCGCTCCTACTCTGCTGCTATTAGGGGTTGCCCCAAATCGCACCCAATCTCAGTCCAAAAGCATTCAACTTCTCTTACATCAACTCAAAACCACCAGATTCCTTCCATCCCTTTTCAAGTCTCCAAACAAAATTTAGAATGGTTGAAAAAATACATGGTTGGTGTCCTACATGAGAGTGTTGATTTCCCAACCTTGAATGAGTCTTTGTCCACTAAAGGATTGTTCTTTGATGATCTTAAGCTCATAGGTAGTGGGAAAGTGCTCATATCCTTCTCTTCTGTTGAGTCCATGCATTTCTCCATCCACAAAAATCAAGATTGGCTTTCCAAATTTTTTGAAACGATAATCCATGGTCCCCTCGTGATTTATCCCACAAAAGAATTTCTTGCATTTCATGCTATGGTATTCCCTTACATGTGTGGGATCTTGAATTTTTTAAAATCTTTGGAAGCCATTTTGGTAAATTTTTGGGGGTGGATGAGGCAACTGAAGCCAAAATGACGTTTGATTGTGCAAGGTTGTTGATTTCAATCAAACCAAGAGAATTTCTGTTGATGGAGAATTCTTTGACATTATCATATTTGAGGAACCTGTAGTTGATGTTGAAAATTTGCTCAAAAATTCAAAAGTCAATTTTCTAGGATTTGATTCCCATTCCAATTCCTCCACATCTAACGGCTCCAATGAGGAAATCCAACAGCCAATTCTCAAAAAAACTCAGAAGACCAAAAGTCTAGGGATTCCTTTTGCCATGTGTCTAATATGGCTCAATTTACCGCCATTCAAGAATCCAAAACCACCTCTCCCCTCATTAATTCCCCCATTCAAAATTCTAGTTCCCTCATTAATTCTCCCACCCAACCTGTTGTAGCCCAAAATCCCTTAACTTCCACCAGTCCTCTAATTAACTAGTACTCTACCCGTGTATTCACATGGGCTAGCATTCTTATGAGTTTTTGAATTTTTTTTTACAATTAGCTTTAATTATATGTAAATTATGCACTATATATATAATATACATATTATATATATATATATCTTTATTTATATTGTTATAAATTTAAATTTTCAAATATTATAAGTAATTTTCATAAATAGTCCACCACATGGTACAAATTTAATTTAATATATATATATATATATATTAACATGAATTTAAAAATACGTGTATTGATAATTAGGTTGCTAAAGTTAATAACTTTATCTGGGATTCAATTGTATAAAGACAATATGAGGATAAAATTCTATCCATTGAGTTGTATATATTTATTATTGATTTTGTCTTCCGAGCCTAATAAGTAGGTCTCGTAAATAGTCCAGGCATATTGTAAAAATTTTAATATATACATTTATAGTTTGTTCGATGTTTGAACCTAATAAATAAAATTTTATACATTGAGTTATATATATTTATTATTAATTCCAGTTTTCAAACTTATTAAATAGGTTTTCTAAATAGCCCGGACGCATTGTACAAATTTAATAGATACATTTATTAGTAGATTTATAAAATTAGGATAAAATTACACATATTGATGAGTAGGTTTATAAATTTAATAAGTAGATTTTGGGTCCTATTGTATACACAATATATGGATAAAATTCTATACATTGAATTGTATATACTTATTGTTGATTTTGGCTTTTGAGCCAAATAAGTAGGCTCCTTAAAATTCTTTTCCGGTTTATTTTTCTTTTTCCAGTTTATTTAGAATTCTTCTTGTTGTGGATTTGGATGAAAAGAAAATTACATCCGCGCGGCGGGTAATCTATACTATATATAAAAGCACGAGAAGTTATGTTAAAATATGAACGAGGAAAAAAAAATTGAACCAAAATGAGTTTCGGACGAGAAGTTATGGCCATTTTCGAATTTACCGTACGAGTTTTATGCTAATTTTTCAAATTTGGAGCTAAGTCTGGAGACTGATACTATCCATTAGACCATGTTAAAATAATAACGAGAAAAAAAATTTGAACCAAAACAAGTTCCAGACAAGAAGTTATGACCATTTTCGACTTTACGGTAGTTTCCCTAGGGGTTAGTACACGAGTTTTCGCATATATAGGGTCCGTACTATTTCAAAAGTATTGTTTGGGGGTCTGTACTAATTTTTTGTCCCTTTTACGGGTCTGTACTCTTATTTTTCGTTCCTTTTAGGAGTCTCGGACAGCCCCGCTGATGACGTGGACTGCCCGAGACCCCCTAAAAGGGACGAAAAATAAAAGTATAGACCCGTAAAAGGGACAAAAAATAGTACAGACCCCCAAACGATGCTTTTGAAATAGTACAGACCCTAAATATGTCATTTACTCTAAAAGCACGAATACAGCGAAACAGCCGAAAAGACAAAAATTACCCTACTTAGTAATAACAATAATAAATTAATATCTTACTCCTATTTAATTGAAACGACATGTCATACAATAATGAATGACATGTAGTTTCCATATACTACATATAAAAGAACTAACTCAAATAATATATGAAAATAAAAATAACCCTACTTATTAATAATAATAATAATAATAATAATAATAATAATAATAATAATAAATAATAATAATAATCTCTACCCGCACGGCGGGTAATACTTGAAAGATACTTAGGAGTATTAAATTTGGAGTACTAAACTTGGGGGAAATAAAAAAAGAGGAAGATAGAAGAGGATGAATTGGGTGCCCGCGGGAAGGTGAAACAGTCTGGTGTGCGGCGAGGTGGGAAATGCAAAAGGTCACCACTACACATCACATCACATATATCTCTCTATATAAACCAAACCAAACCAGTGCAGGGACTACTTTACTCGGTACTTTCTTCAGCCGCAATATATAAGAAAAAAGAAATTAACATAGAAGAATACAAAAGGTCTCTCTCAAAACAAGCCTTGTTTGGTTTCACTCTCTTCTACTCCTTCCCTCCTCGGCATCAGGTCATCTCTCCTTTTCTCTTCTTCTTTTTTTTTTTTTTTATTGTTCTCTTTCTTTTTGCTGATGTGCTTTGTGTTTGGTGTTGGTGTGTGGATTAGTGGTTTAGGAAGGTGTATTGTATCCGGCGGTGGTCTTTGATTGTTTGTCTGTAGATGATGATTTTGGTTTTTTTTTTCTTTTGACTTTTGCTTTTGCATTCTGAATTAGGGTTTAATTAAAGTTTTTTTCTTTTGTCTAGTTTGCTCGCTCTTACATTTATTAGGGTTTTCTTCGACTGTATTGGTTTTCAGTCTCATGATCTTATGATTTTGATTTTTCTATGTTTTCTTTCTCTCTAGGTTACGTTGGGAATTGTGAGCCATGGCGCCTGAAAACAAGCCTCCTGTTGTTGATGAGGTTGATGAGCATGTTCCTGCTTCTTCCTCCTCCAACAAAGACGAAGAGCAAAAAAAGGAGGCGGCGAAAGGACCTGAGGAATCTTCATCTAAAGAATCTTCTGCTGAAAAATCTTCTTCTTCCCTTGAAGAAAAAGAACCCGCAAGCAAGAGCATCTCTGCCCCACCAACCCAGACCTCAGCTAAAAAGTCTTCTTCTGGAGGGGAAGAAGTAGAGGAGGAGGAGGAAAAGGCAGACAATAGCACCCCAGTTCCCAAAACAACCACCCAGACCTAAGAGCAACCCCTCAGGAAACCCGAAACTGAGCTTGAGTCTGATGATGATCACTCCCAGTCTGTTTCCGATGATGCGGATTCTGAACAGCCCGAACTTATCATTGTGCTTGTTGCTTCCAATCCCAATGAACAGGCCAAGTTAGCTCCCAAGCGTGGCGCCCAGGTGGAGGCCGCCGTATCTAAGGCATCAAAGAGGCCAAGGAAGCAAGTGGAAAGTGAGCAAAACACTCATCTCAGCGTGTCTGGGCTGATGCTGACGAGATTAATTTGCTGAAAGTACTCATTAGCTTCAAGGATGAGAATGGGGATAGTGAGAGCAACCTTCTCCCCAAGAATATGGATCCATTTTTTGAATTTGTCAAGAGAAACTTGCATTTTGATGTGTCTATTTCCCAGTTGAAGGATAAATTGTGGAGGCTTACGGGGGAGTACCTGAAAGGTAAGGGGAAGACTAGTCGAAAGCCACATCAGCGTCAAATTCATGAGTTATGCCATAGAATTTGGGGGGACCCTGTGGAAGATACTGCTCTTCACTCCAATGGGAAAGGTGAAAAGGCAAAGCTGGAGCTGCCGTCAATGATGGATTTGGATAATATTAAGGTGGTTGGAAATGCCAAGTTGAACTTTTTGAGCTT
Organism: Turnera subulata; assembly: GCA_028386065.3. Classification (NCBI taxonomy): domain Eukaryota; kingdom Viridiplantae; phylum Streptophyta; class Magnoliopsida; order Malpighiales; family Passifloraceae; genus Turnera; species Turnera subulata. Next base: position 83,841 of record JAKUCV010002094.1, on the reverse strand, counting down.
TGATGAAATGAAAGATTTTGTCATGAAGAGAGGTCTGGAATTTGCTGAGATTGAAGAAAAGCTTCAAATGGAAGAGAGGTGGAAGAACCTGCAAATGAAAAGCTTGCAGTTGCTGGTGGAGAAGACTGAATTATTGAACAAGCAAGCAAAGATCGCTTTGGCAGCCTATAAAGCTGGAAAGTATTAACCTTTTATCGTGTATAAACTAGTATTAGTTTCAGCGCTTTGTGCTTTTTTGGTAGTATTTGAAACTGATGGTGTACTTTTGCTGCAGCTCACCGCACCTGGACATTCTCTAGTATTGTAGTTCTAATGGTCTAATAGTTATTCTAATGTGATACTTAGTTTTAATGGTTAGTGATGGCAAGGATTGGCTTTGGATTTCCTCTATCGTACACAACGTTCTTTTGATTGCTGGAGGATTCTAGTGTGTTATTGGTTGTTTTTTAATGTAGATGAATGTTTCAGTTGCTTTCCAACTGCTTTCACTTTAGGTACTTTGCAAGTGTTTCTTCTTTTTGGTTAATGTCTTCCATTCTGCTTATTTCTTATAGTAATTGAATGAAATTCTCGGCAGGTGAATATATATCTACCCCCTGCTTTGCTAATGAGTCAAATTTTGCAGTTTCATTGATTGAGGATTTTAGAATTAGGATAACTAGGCAATTACACGTGTTACACACGTGTTTGTGTGCTGATTGATTTATACCGTGTTACACATGGATATTTAGTTAATCTTACCGAAGTAGACAAAAGCAATTGAAAAGGTATTTCCTGCTCTAAAATATGAAAACTAAAATAAGAATAGAACAACTATATTGAGAGGATTTAAAAGTTTACCTTGAATTCTCATGAAGGTTATATTGTTTGCCTTGGGTTTTATTTCTTGATTGTGAATGAAGCACAAATTTTTTATTTTGCCCTGAAAATTCAGAAGTTTAACTATGCATAAGTAACCAAGTCTCTAAAACATGAAGCATGATTTTGTTTAGTTGTGAAAGAAAAAAGAGATTACCTTAGTCACAGGATTACCATAGTGTGTGGTTTTCCTCATTTTATAGCTCAAAAATTGATTATAACATTAAATACATGTGACCTTTGGTTTTCAAGAAACATTTCATAATTTGATGTATGGATGCATGCAACTCTTAATTTTCTGCATTTAATTTTTTTTAAGCTCAATTATGCCTCCTCAATGCCCTTACGTTCCCTCCTGCAATTTTTACACAAACAATTAATTTAGAATTAAATATAGAATATTAAATTTTTTTATTAAATTTACTAAATAATATATTAATTATTTTTTGACAAAATTAATTGCCACATGTCAATGTTTAGAAAGCCATATGTCAATACCAGAGATCTAGGTCTCTGATTTAATATATTTATATAGATTTTTAGGATTCGATCAAGAATCTAGGGAATGGCATTTGGGAATGTGCTTTATGTTTATTTATTTCTATGTATTTCAATGTTTATTCACCAAGCATTAGAAGGAGTAGATGATAGATGATCGGACTTTATTAACATCGAAATGCTTACGTTTGGTTGGATCCTTGGGCTGTTTGTTTGTAGAATGGCTTGGCATTTTGCTACAAATTGAATGGACGAAATATGGTTAACCATATACTCTTTGATTTGTCGACCGCTTATATTAACCTCGCACTCTTCATTTTATGGGTGGTATCACTACTTCCCTTCCAGTAACCGTCCTATAAATTGACCAAAAAAAATACTGATGAAGTTGTTCGATGCTCAATGGAAATATGTTATTTTCGTTGAAATATTTTTAAATGTCTTTTATGTTTCTCGTTTTGTTTTTGCAAGGATGAATCATGAACTTAACATTACTATTACTACTAGTGTAGTGGCATCTTCCTAAATTGATTTTTAAAGGGTTATGTTCCATGCCTTGTAGGTAATTTTTAAAGGTGAATGATTCGGTTTTTCACTTTGGAAGACTAAAAACCTTTTTTTTATTTTTTTTGATACTAAAAAATTTTTTTTTATTGAACATATTATTCTTTTCATAAGGTCCTTAAACTTTTAAAGAATACAAAATATATCTTAGGATTCCTCGAATAAAAATAAACACATTTTTTTCTAAAAAAAAAACATATACCTCCTCACAAAAAAAAGAAAAATTGAAAAGAAAATCATGACTAAAATTAATCTATTATTTTTCCAATAACAAATCTGAAATCCCTAATACTCAATTCCTCAATCCCCTCCCTTCCCCTCAATTTCCTCTCCTTGTCGTCTTCAGGTTTGCTGATCGATGGCACAACCACTTTAGACATCACCAGCAACCAAAACGAAGATTAATGAATATGTTTTGCTAAACATCCCAATAAAAAAAACTTTCGCGATAAAAAAATTTAAAACAAAAGTTAATTATCCTGCTAACATGCTATCTGTCCAATACCCAGACTAAAACCGCAAAAAAATTAGTTTCTGAGATCACCAGTGATGTATGTTTGATTCTTGCTTTGCAGAGTTGTCCTCCATAAAGCATTTGTTGTTCTAATATATGTGTGAACTTTTCGAGACATGACTCAAATGTTATTTTTAATTCAAACAAAAAAATTAGATAATTATAAATCATATTAAATTTTTATTATTTTAAAATTTATGAAGATGATAATTTAATTTTTATCTTTTTTACTTAAAATTTTATGATTCTAAAATATCCTTTATTTTTATTTTTATTTTTATTTTTTTACATAATGAAATTTTAAAAAATATCATTTTGTAGGATTAAATTCTAACAATATAATTTATTTGGACAAAGCCGTTACAAAATATACATAAAATTTTTTCTTAATAAATTTTTTTTATGAGGGAATGAATCATTTATTAATTTAATAACTACATTGTTTTTCTAATCTTATATTTATTTTTTAAAATATTATTGAATTAAATAAATATTTTGAAGTAATTGTAATGATATTTAATATTTTAATTATAAACTACTAATGTTGAAATGAAAGTTAATAGACTATTTACACAAGTATAAGAATTTTTTAAATGATGATACAAAATTTTGACTACATTAAGTTCAAAAATCAATAATATTTTTATGTAAATAAAAAAGAAGATAAAAATAAATAACTAGAATGTACTATGAAAAAGAATCACATATTATATAAAAATAATTAATTATTTACTTATCTATATTTTATATAAGAAAGATGAATTTAGCAAAGTAAAAGTAATAATACTGAATACTAAAAATATTTAGTTACATAATTTTTTCAAAACTTTTTTTAATCTATTTATATCATATATTTAATTTAAAATAAAATAATTTATTACAATGAAATAAAATAAAATAAATTTTAATAAATCATGGATTATTTTTTATAAAATAAATTCAAACCCGTTTTAAATTGTTAAAAAAAGTAAATAAAAATTTTAACTCTCTTGTGCTCATTGGCCTCTCTCGCTTATTGAGAATTTCAGAATGGCGATACGAGTAATAACTCCTGAGAGTAGCCTGACATGCATGAAAAATATATATAATATACACTTATATGAAAAATTTTAAAAATTAACGTAAATTAAATTAAGCACCAGAATTCAATTTCAATCACAAAATTATATATATATATATATATATATATATATATATATATATATATATATATAAAAGAAATTCACCCTCCAAAGATCTGATGCTTGCTCAACCGTACTTTACTTTGCCGTCTAGCTTTAACCTTTTTCATTGCTGCATAGCCTTTGAATAATCTATCCATAAGCTCATCGAGTACATATAAACCCGTCTTGGAATCATGAGGAGCAGCCATGAAGTCACTTAACAATATAAGCTCTACTTCCTTTGATTTCAAAGGAAGATAGGATTTCTCAAAGATCCCCCATCAATGTAGAAGGAAGGTCATTTAGGATGAGAAGCACCTAGAGGGGCACTGACAACATGCCTACTAGACCACGCCTCGATCTTCCCCTTCACTGCAACCCCTCCTGTCGTGCTGCCTCTCTTCCCCATCCTCCCCTCTCCTCTACAACTTAAGCCGTCAACTCCCTCTCCCCTACCTTCTACCGCTGTGACACGCTGCCGCTCCACACTTGGTTGTCGATTAACCTCCGTCGCCGAGTTGCTGCCTTCCCCTATTCTGGTGCCGCCTGATATGAAACTCCCCGACCCGTATTTACCGTACACAGTAAACACGTGCCTGAACTATGACAACCCAACCAAAATCAAGCCCAGCATACAGTGTGTACAACAGAAACTCGGGCCCAACAACCCAAAATAGGAAACATCACAAATAACAAAACCAGCCCAATGACCCAATAATATCAATAAAATGCACAGCGGAAGACTTAATAACTCACACAAACACTGTATGCGACATAGATGCAAACTATGGATCCAAGTCCTGTCCAAGGGATAACGCCGCAACCTGTCTGGAATGCACCAATCCTGTACCACAAATAATCCATCCTACGGGATGAAAGCCCGCAGGTGAGGGGTGAGTCCGAAGTGCTCACCGACGAAGGAAAGACAATCAATATGCAACTATAAATACTCAAGGTCTAAACATAACAGTCAAACCAAAGGACAAGACCCAAAACCGGTCCAAGACTGAAAAGACTCAAATAAAATCCAATTATTCAATTTTATCTTTCCGGTCCCCGTCACGGATAAGCTAGCGGTCAGACCTGGTTATCAACACATTCCGGGTGCCATACCAAATCTAGAGAACCCAAGGATAGACATCCCAAAAATAATCACGGGATAGACATCCCAAGCATAGACATGCTTATCACAAGAACCCAGGTCATGGCCACCACGAAACAGTCTTAAACCATCGAGTCGCACCACTACTTATCACGTGACAATTATATTATCGTCATCAAAATCAAATCGTAGGGATCGACATCCCTAACCAAAATACCGGGATAGACATCCCATCCAAAATCAAGGATCGACATCCTTATCTCAATTTATTATTAATTAACCCATTATCCGTTGTACCAATAAGACTCAAGAAAAACATCCAAAAACCAATCGAATACTGGGATAAACATCCAGACAACAATCAAGGCAATGGGATAAACATCCCGAAACAAACTACAACAACACAATACTCAACAATGCAATAATCGTCAAACACAATATACCGAGTAATACAGGCACATATTGAAGGAAATCCATCCTCACCTTGCCCGATTACTTAACTCTGGAAACAATGACCGGTCCGACGCCGGCTCCTCGGGAAACTAATATCCGAACCTATACAATAAAACAACATATACACATAAATGCACATAATCGGTATACTATGATGCCAATACCGCGAAATAACCCATCCCGGTTCATATCCATTATTATTTCCATAAAAATTATTATACTTTCCAAAATATAATTCCCAAGTATTATTATTTTTTAGAAAACTCCATTTCCAGAAAGTATAATCATGTAAACTTATTTTCTGAAAATAAATACGAATTTATAAATACACATATATATTTCCAAATACTTTTCCAAACAATTATAAATCAACATAATTATATATATATTTTAGAAATGTATCTATATATATTTTCCACGAATAATAGCATATACATATTGTATTCCAGAGAAATAATAATATATAATTAAAATTTCCAGAAATATTTTCAAGGTATACATATATTTTTCCAAATAATATTAGTTTTTCTCCAAACATAACTTAATTATTTATTCATGTATATATATTTATATTATCCTCAAAATACCAGAATTAAATTTTCCATAATTTTCTCAAAGGGAATATATATTTTTGAAAAATAAATACCAGAATAATTATATATACAGATTTATATATATATATATATTTTTTAAAAAATAAAACAACCCAACCCGGCAACCCAGCACCCAATGAGGCGCGACCCGACCGCGACCCGCCCAAAGTAATCGGATCCTCACCTTACGAACGGCGGCGGCGGCACGACGCAGCGCGAGGATGGGGTCACGAGGCGCGGTGAGAGGCGGCGACGCTGGAACGATAGGAGGAAAGGCGCAGTGGCGACGGCAGAAGGCGGGAGGCGCGAGGGAGTTGGATCCGTGGGTTCTCCGCCGGGTCAACGGCTCTTGGCGGCGCGTCAGGCAGTGGAAAGCGACGGGGAAGGCGGCGACAGGTCGGCGACGGCATGGGCGTCCTGCTGGTGGCGTCGATGAGATGTGTAGCGGCGCAGAACTCCTCCCCGTGTATAGTAACCGAGAGGGGTGACGATGAACAGTAACTCCTCCGGGTTTTCTTTTTTTTTTTTCATTTTCTGCTTTTTCCCTATTTTCTTCTTTTCTTTTCTGATTTTCATTCTTTTTTTTCCTTTCTCTTTTTTTTTTCTATTTTTCTGTTTGGTTCTTCTTTTTTTTTCATCCCTTTTTTTTTCATCCCTTTTTTTTTCTCCCGATTTTTCTTTTTTTTATTATTTTTTTCCTTCTTTTTTTCTCTCTTTTTTTTTTCTTTTTCCTCTCCTTTTCTCTTTTTTTTTTCTCTTCTCTTTTTCTTCCTCTCATGCTTCCTTCTTCTTCTTCTTCTTCTTTTATAGAACGTAGATTTACTGTGCGACGTGTGAATCAACAATAATGCAGCTTGTCTACATTATAGAGCGAGTCCAGTCCGGACCAGAAAATAACTGATACCCCCTTAGTTATTTTCTGGTGTGATTTTTCTGAGAATTTCGGGACCCGAAAAATACCAACTTAGGCCCGAAAAATCCACGGAAAAATCACGAGCGCGGAAAAACTCTCGGTTTCGAAAAACGACGCCCGATTTACCTTGAATTAATTACCCAAGATTAATTCAACAGCAAATCACAGTAAAAAGACTTTTACAGTCCCAATAAAAATCCAAAATTTTTACCCGAGCTGTTACAGTCTACCCACCTTAAAAAGAATTTCGTCCTCGAAATTCCGTCTTATCCGTGGGTCCTTCCACGATAAGCTTCTGGCACACTCTGCCAGGTGTCCAACCTCAACCTGAGATATCGCTTATACCCTTAAGCGACATCTCGTCCTCTATAAGAACCAAACCTCATGACTGGCATACTCACACACAGTCATGGACTCTCCACTGAGATCAAGAACTACCTCAGACTCCGAGAACAACAGCTACATCGGTGGCACTGCTTTCCCAATAAGCTCCGATGAAGAACCTCCCAAGAAGCGGTTCAAAACCAACATCATCGGCCTGGAAGAGCATATGGTCGTCTCCCCAAAACGGCAAAAGAAGCGTGCTCCCAAGAAAGCTGAGGATAGGAAAGGCAAGGCAACTGCTGAAAGCAGCACTCCGCAGCAGACACTGACGCAGCTGAATGTCTCACTGAAGAAGATCAGCTCGGCGGTGGCGCAGATAGAACTGGCGTGCTCGGAGCTCTTCCCTCACATGAAGAACGTACAAAATCTTGTAAAAGACCTAGAGAAGTAAGTAACTAAATAGAGTACTTCTTCTCCGTTTGTAAAACTATTATGAAATAAATAAAATAAATTTCCTTTTAAAATCAAAATTCTTATATTACAAAGTCTCATGTTAAACAGAAGAATAAAACATCTCAAAACAAAACAAAAATCAACAATAAGACTATAAAATCAAACATAAGGAAATTAAAAACAAAATTCGTTTAACAAAATCAAAACATAAAGAAGTTAAAACAAAACACGTTTTCATGATCGGTGCTCGTATCGGACGTAAACATCCTCAAACCCAAGAAACGTAACGTACACAGCTAACGGTAACGTCGGCTCCCACGTGAAAAAGATACCCGTTAACTCGGAAGGCGATGATCACGAGCACGTCCTGTGTCCCTCAAAAGAAACGGTACCCACTTGTTCACAAATTCCGCATGAGCCAAAAACGTCTGTCAAGTCTCATATCTCTCCACGATGTCCGAACAGGTGTAAGCTTGTCGCACATACGCTCTACTCGAGGTATGGTCCCATCCGTCTAGCCTGAATGGCCACGGATGCATGTGATAAAAGATGCAGAAAAATATAGTAAAACCATGAAAAGAAAGGACAGAGTAGCCAGAGCGAAAGAAAACCATGAGATGGAAAAAGGCTGAAAAACTCTGGCATTGTAGCCCGAAAAACATATAAAGTAACGAAGCAATAAATAAAGCAACGGCAAAATTTTCAAAAATCAAGATCTTGAAAATCGAAAACAGTAGTCACGCTCCCCATAAGAGTATAAAAGACAGAGCGGTGAGGTGTAAATCATCAAAAGCATTTTAAAGCAACAAAACACTAAGGCAAAAGAAACTACCATACTCAGAAAATCAAAGCACCAACACGTCCGAAACAACATGCCTGCTCCCTCATCTGTCTTCTTCGTCGAAGGTGCCAACCTAGGCAGAAGGAACCGACTGGCCTACAACATGGTCAACGAACGTCCAGAAGAGCTACCGAACGAGCTCTACAGAATGCCGCGTCTGGTCTTCGTCGACGAACTCTACTCATCGCGGTTCTTCATCACGCCCATGGAAGAGACGTTCTTCCTGGAGGACCATGGCACTCTGAGGACCTCCTACTACGGCTCGACAAACTCCATCATGTTTTTCATCTCCGAAAGACTTCAGGAGTTCAACCTGGAGTCCACTTGCCACTTCTTGGAGCAAGGCACCCACTATCAGCTCTCGATGACGGCCCAGAGCATGCCCAGAGTAACTCGTCTACCCGTAACTTGGCCAAAGGCCCGACTACTGGTGTGGAACTGCAGAGGAGTCGCAAGGCGTTCCCAGGAGTTCTCGTGTACCCTGAGGGACCTGAAGAACCAATACAAACCAAACATGGTTCTTCTGATGGAGACCCAGTGGCAACCTCAAGACGATCACGGTCTCATCCCACTCCGGTTCCCTCAAGCAAACCGGTTCGAGCTTCCCGGCCAGAACAACGGAGGCGGCATGTGGTTCTCATGGAGCGACAGCATCCAAGTAACATCAACAACGACCCTAACAGCTTCAGGGTCAACGTCGTTCCAAGGCGATAAATGTATTTTATTTTTATAAAATATCAATGTAATATTTCTGTCTGTAATCAAAATATTAGTATTATTAATAATATTTATATTTCCGCTTATATGGCATCATTACCTCTTATGTGTATGTTCTGCGACAGCTGGCGTCCCTTGAATGGATCCATAATGCACTAAATAAAATGATATAAAATAATAAACAACTGGAGCGAACTATGCAAACAAGGACAACAAACACACAAAGACTGCCCAACAAGACCTAACGCCCGCTCCGCTACCAAAATGAAACGCCCCGACCCGTATTTACCGTCCACAGTAAACACGTGCCAGAACTGTGATAACCCAACCAAAATCAAGCCCAGTATACAATGTGTACAACAGAAACTCGGGCCCAACAACCCAAAATAGGAAACATCACAAATAACAAAACCGACCCAATGGCCCAATAATATCAATAAAATACACAGCGGAAGACTTAATAACTCACACAAACACTGTATGCGACATAGATACAAACTATGGATCCAAGTCCTGTCCAAGGGATAACGCCGCAGCCTGTCTGGAATGCACCAATCCTGTACCACAAATAATCCATCCTACGGGATGAAAGCCCGCAGGTGAGGGGTGAGTCCGAAGTGCTCACCGACGAAGGAAAGACAATCAATATGCAACTATAAATACTCAAGGTCTAAACATAATAGTCAAACCAAAGGACAAGACCCAAAACCAGTCCAAGACCGAAAAGACTCAAATAAAATCCAATTATCCAATTTTATCTTTCCGGTCTCCGTCACGGATAAGCTAGCGGTCAGACCTGATTATCAACACATTCCGGGTGCCAGACCAAATCCAGAGAACCCAAGGATAGACATCCCAAAAATAATCACGGGATAGACATCCCAAGCATAGACATGCTTATCACAAGAACCCAGGTCATGGCCACCACGAAATAGTCTTAAACCATCGAGTCGTACCACTACTTATCACGTGACAATTATATTATCGTCATCAAAATCAAATCGTAGGGATCGACATCCCTAACCAAAATACCCGGGATAGACATCCCATCCAAAATCTAGGACCGACATCCTTATCTCAATTTATTATTAATTAACTCATTATCCGTTGTACCAATAAGACTCAAGAAAAACATCCAAAAACCAATCGAATACTGGGATAAACATCCCGACAACAATCAAGGCAATGGGATAAACATCCCAAAACAAACCACAACAACACAATACTCAACAATGCAATAATCGTCAAACACAATATACCGAGTAATACAGGCACATATTGAAGGAAATCCATCCTCACCTTGGCCGATTACTCAACTCCGGAAACAATGACCGGTCCGACGCCAGCTCCTCGGGAAACTGCCCGATATCCAAACCTATACAATAAAACAACATATACACATAAATGCACATAATCGGAATACTATGATGCCAATACCGCGAAATAACCCATCCCGGTTCATATCCGTTATTATTTCCATAAAAATTATTATACTTTCCAAAATATAATTCCCAAGTATTATTATTTTTTAGAAAACTCCATTTCCAGAAAGTATAATCATATAAACTTATTTTCTGAAAATAAATACGAATTTATAAATACACATATATATTTCCAAATACTTTTCCAAACAATTATAAATCAACATAATTATATATATATTTTAGAAATGTATCTATATATATTTTCCAGGAATAATAGCATATACATATTGTATTCCAGAGAAATAATAACATATAATTAAAATTTCCAGAAATATTTTCAAGGTATACATATATTTTTCCAAATAATATTAGTTTTTCTCCAAACATATTTTAATTATTTATTCATGTATATATATTTATATTATCCTCAAAATACCAGAATTAAATTTTCCATAATTTTCTCAAAGGGAATATATATTTGTTTTAAAAAATAAAATAACCCAACCCGACAACCCAGCACCCAAGGAGGCGCGACCCGACCGTGACCCGCCCAAAGTAATCGGATCCTCACCTTAGGAACGGCGGCGGCGGCGCGACGCAGCGCGAGGATGGGGTCACGAGGCGCGACACTGGAACGACAGGAGGAAAGGCGCGGGGGAGTTGGATCCGTGGGTTCTCTGCCGGGTCAACGGCTCTCGGCGGCGCGTCAGGCGGTGGAAAGCGACGGGGAAGGCGGCAAAAGGTCGGCGACGGCGTGGGCGTCCTGCTGGTGGCGTCGGTGAGACGTGTAGCGGCGCAGAACTCCTCCCCGTGTACAGTAACCGAGAGGGGTGACGATGAACAGTGACTCCTCCGGGTTTTCTTTTTTTTTTTCATTTTCTTCTTTTTCCCTATTTTCTTCTTTTCTTTTCTGATTTCCATTTTTTTCTATTTTTTTATTTTTTTGATTGGTTCTTCTTTTTTTTCATCCCTTTTCTTTTTTTTTCCCAATTTTTCTTTTTATTATTTTTTTCCTTCTTTTTTTTCTCTCTTTTTTTTTCTTTTTCCTCTCCTTTTCTCTTTTTTTTTTTCTCTTCTCTTTTTCTTCCTCTCCTGCTTCCTTCTTCTTCTTCTTCTTTTATTGAACGTAGATTATCTGTGCGACGTGTGAATCAACAATAATGCAGCTTGTCTGCGTTATAGAGCGAGTCCAGTCCGGACCAGAAAATAACTGATACCCCCTTAGTTATTTTCCGGTGTGATTTTTCTGAGAATTTCGGGACCCGAAAAATACCAACTTAGGCCCGAAAAATCCACGGAAAAATCACGAGCGCGGGAAAACTCTCGGTTTCAAAAAACGACGCCCGATTTACCTTGAATTAATTGCCTAAGATTAATTCAATAGTAAATCACGGTAAAAAAACTTTTACAGTCCCAAAAATCCAAAATTTTTACCGGGCTGTTACATGATATCTCCTTCTCCTCTGCAACTCGTGTCGTTGTCAGGTTGTTATGGTATTATTGATGGTTCTGTGGACAAGGATTATGGTGTTTTGGATAGTGGATGTGGGTGATTTGGTGGTATTCCGGTCACCAGAAGGTTGTGGTTTTAGATGTTGTGGTTGTGGTGAAAAACGCTCGTATCCCGATTTAATAAAAAGAAACAATTAAATAAATAAAATTTACCAAAATATCCTTGAAAACCGGGATACGAAAACCAGTGCCAAACATTATCGATAAACCTTAATAGACTGAGATGTTATAACTTCACAGTAGATAAACCGGCTTATCCAGCCATGAGTCAAACCCAGAAAAATCTGCCAAAATAACACCATAAATTCAATCCCGGCCGGCCGCCAATAAAGAAATAGAGTTCAGTTTAACATCTTAAAGCAAGTCCTTATGCAGCGGAAGAAGAAATAACAAGAAGTCATAGAAAAAGAAAATAATATGCATGTCGACTCTATGGATCCAACCGAAAGAAGAAGCACATCTACCTACTAAGTTATCTGCGTCATAACTCCGGGTCGAGAGACAAAGTCAACACGCTAGCTAGGGTCTGAAAAACAACGGTGGCGATTATATGAGTCGCCTACTCAGTGAGCATTAAAAGTCAAATTATATATGTAAGTGAAGTCATGTAGGGTGAGTAGTCTACGAGCACAGGTATAGCATACAAGCAAATAATCAGAATCACACACCATACACACAGTATTCTCAAAGTATTATTGTTATTGTTGTTATTAATTAGTTTCAGTGAGTTTCATTATTCAGGGCCCCCTACTATGAGTCAAGTCTCGGTAGCGCATCTGGCCAGATCCGGGTGTGAAAACCCAAGCGTCGCACCTCAGAAGGGGTAGATTCTGAGGCATAAACCACCGATAAACCTCGAGTGGCCGCTAGCTCCCTGAGGGTGCGCTCAGACACACCTAACTGGTCCAAGTCTTCCAGGGGTGCACCTACCTTCCCCTTGGGTAAACATGCTAAACCGCATAACGTGACACGAGGATACCCAACCCTCCCTCGGGGCTACCGGTCAACTTCACAGTAGAGTTAAGTGTTTTATTCTCAGTTATTCTTATATGGTTCAGTGTGCCTTACATTATGTTTTCCAGGAATGTGTGACTTTTTGTATTATTCTCATATCCGGGCTTTCGGCCCATAACCCACACTATCACCAAAACATAATAACACTATCACCAACACAACCCCACACGACCCGCAAACAAAACCTACCGCCACAAGACAACCGCACACACACACTGGCGAAAAAGGCCAAACCAGATTAGCAAATCGGTCAAACGCGTCAAGAGCGAAAGAGAAGAAAAACAAAAAAGGAGAAAACCCGAACCAGACCTCGCTTCTCCTTCCTCAGCTTAGCAGCGGCGAACTGAGATGGAAACGGCGGTGAGCTAAGGAAAAGTAGAAGATGATGGTGTCGGCGGCCAGAGAAAGCAATGGGTGATAGGTTTCGGGAACAAAATGAAAATAGAAGAAAGATCCGTGGCAACAAAATGGGTGCAGATCGTGGGTGAGAGAGGAGGCTGCAGCGGGGAGGAAAAGATGAGAAGGAAATAGAAAAGAAGAAAAAGAAAAGAAAAGAATAAGTGGGTAGGGTTTCGACCCGCCCGAACCCAAACGGGCGTGGTCAAACCGCCCGGTCAACCTTTCTTGTTTTTGTTTTGTTTTATTTTTTCTTTTCTCTTCTTATTCTAAAACGACGTAGTTTTAATAAACTACCATAAACTCTCCGTCTCACTCCCAGACACATTTAATTCCGATAAAACCCGAACAAAGGACAAAACCAACTTAAAATAAATATATTCATGGGAAAAAAAATTATTTTCCAAGACCAAAATCCCGGAAAATCCTCGAGGGCAAAATTGGAATAATTGTGAAGGCCCTCTCCCCGAGGGACCCACCATATTCAGGTATTGTTACATCACATCCCTCAGCCCACATCTCTTGGGTTTAATCCTTTACCGTGCTGCAGCACTAGGGATTCGAACTCGGGACGTGATGCTTTTTATTCCCCTCAAAGAGAGCACCTTCACCAATTCATGAATTGGTGAAGGTGCTCTCCTTGAGGGGGATAAAAAGCATCACGTCTCGAGTTCGAATCCCTAGTGCTGCAGCATGGTAAAGGATTTAATCGGGCGGAGGGAGTGATGTAACAATACCTGGATTTGGTGGGTCCCTCGGGGGGAGGGCCTTCACAATAATTTTCCGAAAATTCCACAAATTAAATTATGAAAATCTGGGGCATTACAGTTCCACTCCTCATATTAAGATTTCGTGCTCGAAATTTACATGATAAGAACATCAAAATAGATGGCGATACTGCTCTCTCATATGGGACTCAACCTCCCAAGTAGCCTCATTCGGAGAATGAGGGCTCCATCTAACCTGAACCATCGGAATGGTACGACTCCTCAAGTGTCGTACTTCCGAAGCTAAAATCTCAACCGGCTCCTCCACATAGGTCAAATCCTCAGAAACCTCCACCTCTGTCGGGGATACAATATGACTAGGATCAGACCGATAACGCCTCAGCATCGAAACATGGAATACATCATGTATGCGAGACAGCTCCTCCGATAAAGCCAACCTGTAGGCCAGTAGACCAATCCACTCCATGATCTCATACGGACCAATATAATGAGGGCTCAACTTGCCCTTCCTCCCAAACCGGATAACACCTCTCTAGGGAGCAACCCGAAGGAAGACTCTGTCGTCTACACTGTACTCCATCTCCAGACGATGCTTATCGACATAACTCTTTTGCCGGTCCTGAGCAGCTCTCATACACTGCTTGATCACCTCGATCTGATCAACAGTCTCCTAGACTAGGTCCGGACCAATCACTTGTCTCAAACCTACCTCATCCCAACAGACCGGACTACGACACTTTCGGCCGTACAAAGCCTTGTAAGGCGCCATGCCAATACTGGAATGATAACCGTTGTTATAGGAAAACTCCACCAACAATAACTGCTCATCCCAAAAACCACTGAAGTTGAACACATAGGCTCGAAGCATGTCCTCCAACGTCTGTATAGTCCTCTCCGACTATCCATCTGTCTGCGGTTAGAATGCAGTACTGAAATTCAGCTTAGTCCCCAAAGCTGACTGTAAACTCTTCTAGAAGGGGAAGTAAACCTCGGATCTCTGTCTGAAACAATAGATAAAGGAACTCCATGTAGCCGAACAATACCCGAAACATACAACCTCGCCAGCTTATCCATCGTATCCGTCTGCTGAATAGGAAGGAAATGAACTGACTTGGTCAACCTGTCGACAATAACCCAGATGGCGTCATGCCGACCCCGGGTCCTCGGTAACCCGATCACAAAGTCCATAGTGATATGCTCCCACTTCCATTACGAAATAGTCAACGATCTCAACTTGCCGGCAGGAGCCTGATGCTCGGCTTTCACCTGCTGACAAGTTATACAACGAGCCACAAATTCCGCAACATCCTTCTTTATTCCGGGCCACCAATAATGACTCTTCAAGTTCTGGTACATTTTGGTGCTACCTGGATGCATAGCATATGGCGCGTTATGCACTTCATCCATGATCCATCTCCTCATATCATCGACTTCTGGAACACACAACCGATCACCGATCATCAAAGCACCATCCTCCCAGATATAGAAACTAGAACTCTCTCCACCGAGAGCCTTGTCCTACGACTCAGCTAGATGAGGATCTCCAAACAGCAACTCGGTGATCTTATCCCGCAAGGTCGGCCGGATGCTCAAATTGGCTAATAACGCTCCAGGGGCATCCACCTCTAACTGGGCATCCAAAGACCTCAACTCCACCAAGGAAGGTAAAGCATAAGAAATCGGGTCCTCATCTACAGAAGCAACTCTCTTCCGGCTCAATGCATCTACAACCACATTGGCCTTTCCCGGATGGTACTCAATAGTACAATCATAATCCTTCAGAAGCTCAATCCAGCGTCTCTGCCTCATATTAAGCTCCCTTCGGGTCATGATGTACTTCAAACTCTTATGATCTATGAAAATCCGACACTTCTCACCAAACAAATGGTGTCTCCAGATTTTCAGAGCAAAGACCCCCTTTGGATCATGATGTACTTCATGGGTCGGATAGTTCTTCTCGTGAGTTCTCAACTGCCTAGAGGCATAAGCCTCAACTTTATATCCTAAACCTCTAAACTCTAAATCTTAAAAATCTTAAACCATAAACGTAAATCCTAAAATCCTAAATTCTAGTAATTTTGGTTTTGGGTTTGGGGTTTAGAAATTAAGATTTTAGCATTTAGTATTTTTGGCTTATTACTTCACTTTATATCCTAAATTTTAAATCCTAAAGGCTAATATATGTAATGATATGCATTTAGTGTTTCGAGTCTCTCCTTTCTCCATTTCTTATTATTTTACGAAGAGGGATCATAACGAATATTTTAGAAAAGTATAGGGACTAAAATAATATTGTATAGACATATAAGGACTAAAAATCTGCAAAGATAATAGAAAATCAGACGGTAACTTGAACGGAGACTCATTTAGTATTATTTCCAAATGTTATAGGACTCGAATGAGTCTTTTTTTTTTTATTTTAGGACTCAAACGAGTTTTGCTATAAGTTATAGGACCCATGGTGTGATTATCCCCTTCAATTCATCGCACGCAAGGCCAAGGACCGTCGACTCAAATCGGTTCAACCCCCTTGCCCCATTCCTTTGTGCCGTCTTGTGAAGATAGATAGATGGCAATGGTCCATGGTTTGGTGGACGAGAGGAGAGAGGGTGGGAAAAACAAAGTAGTAAGAGAAGGTGGTTCGCAGTGTGGCGGAAGTGAGGAGAGTGTGGGAGAAAAGAAGAAGAATTTGGGAAGAGAGAGGGGAATAAACGAGTTTTATTTTTTTTTTGTGATTTGTCATTTTTTGTCTTTTATATAAATATTTGTTTCATTCTTGTCAAAAATAGAAAAATAGAAAAAATTATCTGAATAGTCCGGATTTTTCCCCGTATCCGTCATCCATGAACTCCGTTACTTCTATAATTTATTGAAACAAAATCGGTACAACCAAAAGTGTTGAACCAATAAATAATGAATTCGAGTGGCTAAATATCGGTTTTTTTTTTAGGGAGTAAGCGCGCTTTGATCAAAAGTTCAGGGGTAAAATGTATCGAACCACCACTTTAATGAGTTGACTTTTTATGGCTAAAAATTATTTAAGAAGTCTTCCAATAGAAATTTGATTTCTAAATTAAATTGGAACTAAAGATATTCTTAAACAAAAGAGAATTAATTATTTTTTGAAAATTTTAAATTAATATTATATTAAATTTAATTAATAATTGAGTTTCAATGAAAGATCAGATGATCCCAAAAAGAGTATGGTAATCCAAGGCATCATAAAATGACATGGTTGTAATAAATATGTTTTTCAATTGTTCCCTGAAATGGAAAATACAAAGAGAATGGTGCCTGGACATCAGGCCATGCCATGTTTATCTCGCTTCAAATCAATGTGCAGACTGCACTACACTAAACTCATAGGGAGTGCTTGCTAAGCATAGCTTGGCGTCTGACTTGGTCCTCACAACAATGTATTCACCTCCCAATTTTTGAATGAACCAGTTAGTATATATTGGATGCTTCAGGTGCTCAGTCCTTGTCATGATGTAATGCCTTTTACATAAATCTACCAAAAAAAACTCATAGTGACTGCTTGAATGCTCTGTTGCATGACCTAAATTGAAGACCGCATGAATTAATTAGATTATCCCTTGTTTTCTTTTTCTTCTTCTTCATTTTCATCCTTTATTTAAGGCCAATTAATTACAACTTTTGATCCACTAAAATTAATTTTACATAGTCCTCTTTGCATTGGATTTTTAACTCACTATAAGTAAATACATAGGAGAGAAACTTTTAGTATGCTAGCTGGAATATAGTCATTCATTCACTATTAATTTTATATTATTATATATAAATTTCGTATAGAGCTTTGTGATTTATTTTTTTAAAAAATTTGATGAAACTCATTGATAGAATTATCATTGCATCCTGGGTGGCGAGGTAATTAATTAATTAATCCAGTACGCATATAAAATTAAATTAAAGGGAAAAAACTAATGGATTGAGTTGAGAAGAAGAAGATTTTGTATATATATTTATATATATAGAGGAAATGATGAGCAGGAACAAAAATGAGAAACAGAGTTGTTACAAGCATAATGGGCGGTACTACGCCGCCCCAACTCTTGCATGGTTAATTATTGATCATGAACATGGAGATGCTAGCAGCTAGGGGATGGATGGTGACATTGAATGAATTAAAAAGTAAAAAAAAAAAAAAGAGTAGAAGAGGAGATAATTATTTAGATGGTGTAAGGCTTGGGCGGGGGCATGTCCTTGACGAGGCCACATACTAGGAAGTTGTCAGGAATGTTGTACTCATCCCTGAGGGAGCGTTCAGGGGAGAGGACGCTGACATACATTTGCTGCCCTAAGTATGCCTTCTCCCACATTTCAGACCTCAGGTTCCACATCCCCGCGTTGTCGAATGTTAGCATGATTGCCGCCCATGATTTTGGGAACACCTGGATTGTGGTCCTGCTCACCGCGTCAAGCAGATTATAGTTCTTCCTCTTCTCGGGGCTCCATGTACCAGGTTCAATCCTGTAAGTACGTTACGTTGTGGATCATCAATATATATATATATAGATCATCAAATATGTATATATGTACATAATTATTAATAACTTACGCCACTGCAAAGAATGAATATCCATCCAAGTGCCATGATTGCATGCTCTTCTCGTGGTTCTCGAAGATGATCTCCACAAAGTTGCGGAAAGTCAAGTTCTTAACGTTGGGCTGCACCACAATCTCAGCAGGAGAGTCGGAGGCCGGGCTGTCGGGCATCAAGTCGTACTTGAACACCTTCTCCGCGATGCCGTAGTACTCCGCCAGCTTCACCGGGGTCTCTGGATCCACGTGGGAGACGCCGTTGATGGCATACCTCAGCTTCCCCCCGACGCGGTGGGCGGAGTTGACCAGCTTCAAGGTGCGGGTGATCTCGATGGAGCCGTAGTGGTAGGAGCCCTGAGGGTTGGGCCTGGCGGCGCTGGCGGTGAGGTTCCACCTGAAGGACCTGAACTGGTTGAGGGACCAGGCCCATCCCACTGGGGGCTCGGGGAGCTCAGGGGAAGCGGGGCCCTTGCCGTTCTCGTACCGGATGATGCCCTTCCCGGTGAGCACGGTCTTGATGAATCGGGTGGAGGCCACCATGTAGTAGTCCTTGGGTTCCTTGTTGGTGGTGACGAGCACAGAGAAGCAGGCCCCGATGTGGACGTCCAGTGACTCGTACTCGTTCTGGATGACGTGGGACCCCTCCATCTCCACCAGCTTCATGAGGTGGCCCTGGATCCTGAAGTTGAGGCTGCTCTTCAGCCCGGCATTGCACACCCTGAACTTGTAGGTCTTCTCGGGCTTCAAGGTGAAGAGTGGCTCGTCGCTGCCGTCTCCCTTGGCGTTCTTCCCATTGATGAGCACGCCCGAGGGCCTCCCAATTGAACGACCGCTGTCCAGATGCTTCTTGAGGGTGGTGTGGGTGCTGGTGTACCAGTCGTTGATGATGACGGTCAAGTCATCCTCGGGATCAGGGTAGGGCACTGGGATCAGCAGCCTGCTGTTGATGTGGAGTCCCCCGAATCCACCTACTGCCCTGTGCATCCCTGTCACCGGGTAGTAGATGAAGCTCCCTATCTGATCCTTCACCTGGAAGTGGTAGGTTTGGTTGGTTCCTGGTTGGATGGGACAGTTGGTTCCAAGAGTCCCGTCCATCCACGAGTTCTTCCTCTGTTGGACTCCACTCCTGCAAATAATACCATCCACATTCATATATTTCATTTATTCATATATATACATCACCCCTCATCATCCAAATCATTCATACGTACCATGTTATCAGGAATGGCTCGTCAAGTTGGTTGAACATATTGATCACAACGTTGTTGTTGCTGGTTGAGTTAATCTCTGGCCCGGGGAACTTATCGTTGATGAGAATGACTTGCTGAGGAGTTCCCAGAGGAGACAGGGTTCCATAGGTGATCTTCCAATCGAAAAACAAGTAAGGGTCTTCACCGTGAACCCCCAACATCGCCCCGAAAGTGAGGCATAGTAGCAAAATTAACACCACCCCTTCCATATTGTGTATCCTATTCTTCTCTTTATGCGCCCTTTGGCTTGATCTCTTCAAATCTCCTGGACTACTCTTCAAAGGAGGAAACAAACCTTTAAACCCCACCAATTATCTCTCTCGAATACCCACACAAACTCTCTTTGTGTTGTGTTGTACTGTGTGTTAGATTACTGTAAGATGGATCTTCCTTTCTTTTGCACTGCTCTCACTCTTTCCCATCTCCCTTTTTAAGCCCTCTGGCACCAAATCTTAACCATAGGACTTGGTTCCTTCCCCCGCTCCCATCGCTTGCGCACTTCCTCACAATGCCTACTTACTCTCATAACTAACTTCTTTTTCTGTTCCTTTGAACATTTAAGCCTTAACCACTCTGACCTTACCCATATAACGTTATAATTCTTCCCTATAAATAAATATTCCCCTATAAATATATCTATATAAGTTAATTTTCTTTTAATCATTCCTCCCGAACTTTCTATTCTTCGTCATCCACTATGTTCTCAGCAAATAACTGTCTACTATATATATATAGTCTCACTCTTGCTCATAAAAAGAAGGAAAACATCGGATTATGGATGCAATTAAGCCATCCTTTCAATATCCTTATAGCTATAACTAGTGACTTTAGATTTACCATATTATTTTACTATGCATACAATCAATCAATGATTTTCCAAGCCATTCCATTCCAAACAGAGTTTTATATTTTCATTCTATTAAATAAAATCATTCGGCTGTTATTCATAACAAATATGTTCCTATATGCTATAACTTGATAAAATTTAATTAGTGTTGTCACATAATTTTTTGTGATGATACAGAATAAATAAACAATATATGTTAATTAGTTGCTCAATTTTATGAAGAAAAAAAAAGAAACAACTGCATGCGCAATGATATAAATGTTTAGGTTCAAAAAATTAAATAATATATTATTTTATAAGAAATGATATATGAGAAAAGAAAAAAATTATTTTATTATATAGCAAAACGAATAAATCACTATCGGATTGTCTTTGCAAACATAATTTTAAGAGAATTTGCTAATTTTAAAAAATTATTTATAGTTTTTTGGAAACAAAATTGGTCCACTATTTATGAACCAAAACAGTTTAACTTACTTTTATGTATAAAAATTCAAACAATTAAATAATTTAAATTTTAAGAGAAAATAATATTATTTAAATTATATTATAATTAATTTTAAGTGACTAAATCTAGTTGATTTCTAAGATAATTTACAATAACTAAATAATTTAATAAAATAAATTTTTTATTTCAAAATTGTAGATTATTAAAATTTTTAAATATCAAAGGAGGTAATATGTTATTGAGAAAAAAATTATAGATTATTTAATATTATTTGGAAATATTATTTCAGATAAAGGAAAAATTTGCATAATTTTTAAAGAAATATTTAATAATTAATAAGAAACAAAAAAGATTAATAAATATTAATTAAAATAAAAGATAAAAATCCACCATAACAATCAATTCATTTATTTTAAAAAGTATCTGACACTTATCGATAATATTTAAAAATTTGAATATTTATGCTAAAAATAGATATGCATAGTTAAAATTAAATTAACAATTAATAAAGAATAAATTAAAACTGTCTATCCACCATAACAATAATTTTTTTTGTTAAAAGATAAAATTTCCAAATAATTATTTCACAATAAATAATATGAGTGAAAATTTTACTTTTGAAAAATTATGCTTTTCTAAAAAACTAAACTAAGAAACTAATCATCATGTATAAGTAAAATAAGAAAAAAGATACAAATTCAATAAAATAGTTAGTGCTTTAATTTTTTCCTTTCTCAAAAATTTACCTGTAATGTATATACGAATTAAATTTCTATTTTTTTATCATCAATATTTTGAAACAAAATTATCATCTGAGATGCAAATATGTTTAACTTGTTAACCACGACAGAAGAAATATACAAAGTAGAAAGTCTTATAAAAACATAGAAAGAAGAAATTATAATTTTTGAGAACTAAGTGCCATACATTATTTAGCTTCATTACCATGTTAAGCGACCTTCTCAACCAAAACTTTAAGCTAATGGTTGAGGTCAAAGGATTGATTTTGGTCCTTTATTACTCTACCACTTATTATAAATAGGTGAGCATTGCCCCATGACAATCTAGCTAACCATTGCACAAAGTAGATAGAAAGCTTATTTATGCTAACAATTGGAGACGGGACTTGGAGTTTTCACTTAGGGACATGGTATTCCTCAAGAACTTGCATACCAAGTGAGTGTGCTTTGGAAAGAAAGAGTTATACCCCTGCGTATAGTTGACATTTCTAGTAAATCTTCCATAGTTACATTCAATGTTTCATGTGTAAATGTTGAATAGCTATCTGCCTAATCCATCATATGTTTTGGCATCACATGGGGTGCAATTGGAGCATGAATTAACTTACAAAGCACATCGAATTAGAACCCTTTGCGTATCGGTTGACACTTCTAGTAAATCTTCCATAGTTACATTCAATGTTTCATGTATAAATGTTGAAAGAGCTATCTGCCTGATCCATCATATATTTTGGCCTGACATGAGGTGCAATTGGAGCATGATTTAACTTACAAAGCACATCGAATTAGAATTCTTGACTGAAAAATACACAGAATGCACAATAATGAAACATCTTCGGTAAAATTGTGTGGAAAAATTATGTCTATGTTAAAAATGGAGATTTCACCTGGATTTGAATACGTGTTCTTTGACTTGAAAGGGAAAGTCCAAGATTTATGATCCCAGTAGATCCTTTGACGCCTAAGTCAGCAAGGAAAAAATTCTCTGTAATTAGATAAGATATAAAAAGAGAGTTTCAGAGAGAAGAGATTTGAGTTGTTTTCTAGATAAGTTGATTGTGTCATGAAACACTCACCTTAGTGCCATTTATAAAAAATTTTCACAAGCTATCAGGAGCTGAGAGCCTTTTAAGCTTCCTCAAATGCTTAGAAACATTTGTTAGAATTTTCTAGTGCTCTTTGATCCTCTATTGTTCATTAAAGTTTGTACCTCTATTTAGACTTTTTAGTTGGACTTGGACCTCATTCTTGACCTGGAGCTGAAAACCATATGTCATCACAACTCCACCGTAGCAATTTCCCTTAGGATTCATTGCCTCTAAGGTGTGCTTTTATTTTTTTTTTTTGATACTAAACGAAGTTTTATTAATATGTAAAAATTATAAATACATGCAGGAGCCTTTTCGTAGTGTCGCCTGATACATCAAAATTTCTTTCAACCGGAAATACACAGAGTCTGCAAATTATGGTGAAGCTAACAGTTTAAAGTTTCTCCTAGGACTGTTCCAATTTTTTATGCACTCAGCACTGGACATGATGGTTGATATACTGAAAGGTAGATCTGGTTGTGTTGCTCTGATCCAATACGATGCGTGAAACAATGCCATATCTGTAATTCTATCTACCTCTGCGGCTGTATTTTGGAAAGTCCGACGATTCCTTTCAAGCCATATGGACCGGATTGTGGCTACACCAATAAGATACTACCAGGATCTACTACAGGAGAAAGGAGACAAGAAAGTCCATTGGTGAATAAAAGCTTCCAACGTAGCAGGGATGCACCAACTGATACCTAACCATCGCGCCAAACTACACCAGATGCTCCATGATACTGGGCAAGAGAGTAATAAATGATCTCTGGATTCAAGGTTAGACTGGCAGAAAGAACACAAAGATTCCTCCAGTGAATTTATTCCTCAGGTGTGCTTTTATTTCAGTCATCATTTTTCTGATAACCCGTATAATTGAGGCTTAAAGTGTTTACTTGATGAGGAAGGATGTTGGGATGAGAGTTGGTCTCAGTTGGTTTTAGTTAGCTTCAGTTGGCTAACCAATGGCTTCAGTTGGCATGCTTTTGGCTCGATGGATTAAATAGTGCGTGATTAGTCTTAATCATAGATTAATGTGTGCAAAGTGCTCGGAAAAACTAATTGAGGGCTAAGTATGGGACGAGTTGGCTTGGTTCTATTAGAGAGAAATAAGCACGAGGTAGCAAGCTGCTAAGGAATGGTGGTAAGTTTTGGTGCAAAGGCAGCAAGTGGCTGCTTAGTCACCTGCTTGCCTAGCCCATGACTAGCCAAGCAAGCACCTCGAGCCCCATTTCTACCCAAAATCGTGAAATACACTAAGGAAGGAAATAGTTAGCCATTCTCAAGGTTCTCCCAAGCATCTTGCACACAAAAGAAGGGGGTAAGTGTTCTGGGTTGGAATTCTTACTAGTATTAGTGCAAATTGGCTAGCCAAGTATGTTGTGGGCTTGGACAGTGCACTAACTTGGCTTGATGGGAGGTTTGAGGCTATATTGCTTAGTGTTTGGGTTATGAGAGAGTTACTGATTGTGTAGGGGCACTAGTTGGCTGAGTTGGTGCACAATTGACCCTGCGGGTGGCCAATTGGCTCTACTCGTGCACTATTGGTCCCCCGGCTGGCCTATTGGCGAGCCAATGGGTGCACCAATGCACTGGAACCTAAGTGTGAATGCTTTTAATTGATGTGTAAGCTAGAAGGTGTATAGCACGGACCAACTGGCCAAGGTTTAAGTACGAGGTGGCTTGTGCTTGGAGCAAGTGGCACCAAATGAGGAGTTAGTGGTAAGTGACGTGCTTACTCACCTACTTAGTCTTCGGTAAAAAAGTTTTTCTTGTCCCTTCACTTTTTTGTTTTCACAATTGTTGTCCCTCTTCCTTTTTTTTCACTCAACATGTCCCTGAACTCTCATTTTACCGGGCTACCATGTCCTTTTGACCCCCAGCAGCCGGTTGGGAGCTGTGGCGCTCACTACTAGAAAAGTGCTCATTTGCGACAATTGTTTTGCGACGGATGAATTTCTGTTGCTATTGCGACGAACTTTGCAACGGAAGTGTGTCAACTTAAAGTTTGGGCAAGAAAACGTTTCTAGCAGATGGTTTGCGATGGAAACCTCCATTGCAAATATTTTGTGACGCCATTCCGTCACAATATGGCACATCATTTTCCCGCTAAAATTTGCATTAATTGATTTGTTGCAAAAGACGTCACTGATAGTGACGTCCTAGAAGTCACAGATTTTTACAAATATCAAAACTTCCTCTAGATGGTTTGCGACGGTAACTTCCCTTGCAAATATTTTTGTGATGTCATTCCATCGCAAAAGGCTACATCATTTTTCCGCCAAAAATTTGAGTTCGCTCCAAAATATTTGCAACGCCCTGTACGTCACAAGCATTTATTATAATTCCAAAGTTTGCAAATTTCATTTGTAACAATTGATGCGTCGCAAAGAGCATCACTATCAGTAATGATCTAGTCGTCACAATTTTTTAGAGATGGTTTGTGACAGTATCTTCCCTCGCAAATATTTTTGTGATATCATTCCGTCTTAAAATGCTACATCATTTGGCCGCAAAAAAATTGGTTTCGCACCAAGATACTTGCAACGTCGTTTGCGTTGCAAGCATTTATTAGACTATAAGTTAAATTAAATCTTGCAAATTTTATTTCTAAAAGTTGGTTTGTCACAAAGAATGTTACCATTAGTAGCAATATAAAGTTCTAAAGGTTACAAAAATATGGAGATGTTAATTTTTATAATTTCAAACATCAAAATTTAAAAATTTTCATTTTTCACAAAAAAATAGAGAAAAATATGTAGACACATTTAATATAATCTTATCAAATTTTGGGCAAATCTCTTATGGAAAAAAGTTAACCAGAATACTCTTCCAAATATAATGATGAGATTGGTCTATTTTCTCTGCTTTAATCTCGATATAATTGTATGTAAATAGAATAAACAATAGGAAAATAATATAATTAGTATAAATATTTATATTTCACAAAATATAATTTAAAATTTATTCATAATAGCTCAACAAAAAGGAACCAGTAGTAAAAACTCAAATGAGTTAATATAAGTAAATAACAAAAAAATTATTACAAAACATACTTCTATGTAAATGTGAAAAATATATATAATTGATGAATGTGTTTAAAAGAAAATACAGTATTTATACTTACTCAATGACCATAAAATAATTTTAAAAGATATTATGAAACTTTAAATATAATATTAATTAAGATATATGAAAAGGAGAAGGAATAAATATTAATTAATCATGACTCGTGAAACATGCTAAGAAAAAAATAAATATAAAGGGGTGATTATTACAAACTACGTCTTCTAATGCACTTTAATAAGTAAATAATAAAAATAATTTTAAATAATTATAGACAAACCTGAATTCATATTTCTTTTAGGAAACAAATCAATCGAAATACTTCTTTAACATAATAGTGAGTTTGATCTACTTTGTCTACTTTAATCTTAATATAACTAAAATTTGTATGTAAGCAGAAAAATAAAAGAAGAATAATATAATTAATATAAACCATTATGTTTCCCTAAAAATAATAAATATGATCTCAACCAAACGTAAATAATAAGTAGAATTTAAATAAATTAAAACAAGTGAATAACAAAAAAATCTCATGACACATGAAAAATGTTAAGAAAAAATAATAAGTACAAACAATGTTGATTATTACCAATTAAATTTTTTATTCACTTTTACTAGTAAATAATATTAATAATTATAAATAATTATAGACAAACCAAAATTCGTATATTAAGCTAATTATAAAAAATTAAGGATTACAATATGCTAACGCAAGTGGATGCTTTAGTAAAAAAATGAGCAGAAAATGAATCTATACAAGTACAAGCTCTAAATAAATGACAAGGTAAAATTTTTGTGATTAATATTTTTTATCTCATAGTAATAAAGAATTTAAAAAATGTATATTATTTTTATTTTAAATACTATTCATATTTAAAAAGTAAAAATCATAGAAATTAGCTTATACATATTAAAAGGTGAACATAAATTTTAAAAGAATATATTTTATTGAAATAAATAGAAGTTGATTAATATTAACTCTATATTAAAACAATTGAAGGTTAGAAATTGAAGAAACCAGCATAGTTAAATAAAGAAAAAAATGGCTTGTATAAAATAATTAGGAAAATTTTAAAATGTATATTTAGGATAGTGATATTGAAAAAAGATAGTAGAAAATTTACGCCCAAAATTTTTCTAATTTAAATTTATTTTTATCTTACTTTAATAAAAAGAAAATAAATTTTTATTATTCTTAAGCATAGTATTTTTTTTAAGGATATAAACATAGTAATATTTTGTGAGAAATATTTATATCACCTTTCATAACTTATATAGGACCAATGAATCATCTGAAGGAATTTAGCTTCTTATAGGAACTCTATGTATAATCAGTATAAATCTCTTATACGATAAGAACTGTTAAAAGAAATTCAATAAGAAACTTACATAATTATTTGAAATAAATAATTTAACAACCTTAGAATTATTGTTTTTACTACAAAATTATCATAGATGATATGTTGCAATCTTGTAGATTGTTTTTGTTTTCCAGACTTTGCAAATTTTTTTAGTGTTTAACGCATCTATTTAGTTTATATATATATAATACATCACAAAAAAATTCCTTCTTTTATATAAGCCCAAGCCCAAGCCCACTAATCATGTATTAAGTATTAACTAGGGTTTTTTTTCCCTACTCACCATCGCTGCCCTTCACTCTCTCTTTTCCTTTTTGTTTTCCTTTCTTTTTTGTTCTCCATCACCGTCTCTCTCACTCTTCTCCTCGTCTTCTTCTTTTTTTTTTTTTTTATACATATTCTTTCTCTTGTTATCTAAAACATGATTGAAAATCTAAACCAAAGATCGGAGTGAGATCGGTTTGACTTGTATATGAAGTGGCAAGAAAAGCATGATATTTGGATCCCACAATTGCTAAGGTAAATTATCGTTTCAGTAGTTGGATAGTCAACTAAATCCCATGGTTTTTTATTATTTTTTTTATTGATTGCTTGGTTTGTTGGTAAAGTTTAGACAGGAGGAGTTTTATAGATCTACTCAAGCATTCCTGTTGCAAGGTATGTTATCAATTCCTATCAATTCCTATCTATTTATGGTTAAATTATATTTTGTCTTTGGGAGTGATAGAATTCTTTGTAAGAAATTGTTTTTTTTTTTGTGTTTTCAGTCCTCATGGAAAAAGGAGCACATCGGGGAGCAAATCGAGGGAAATAGAGAGGAATTTGTTTTTCATTGTAAAGAGATTATTGTTGTAAATGACTTTTTTGTTGAAAAATCTTGTAAAATTCTTATTTGTAAATCAATATACAGGTGAATAAAATTGATGATACTTGTTTTTTGGATGTGGTATTATTTAAGATGATTTATTAAAGCTATAGTGTTTGTAGAAAATTCACCAGAAAAATAAAAAATTAGAAAATAGGATTAGTGACAAACGTTATTTGCAATGCATTTTATGATGAATTTTGTAATGAATCTATTTTTGACGATGAATTTTGTAATGAATCTATTTTTGACGGAATGCCTGTGACAATCAAATTAGTTGCAATTTGCGATGAATTTTGTAATGGATGTATTTCCGACGGTTTGCCTGTCACAAGTTGCGACGGAAAATGCAACGACATTTGTTATTTACGATGAACTATTCGTCGCAATTGCCTTTCACATGGAGGTGCAACCTCCTTATTATTGATGACTTTTGCAACGGATTTTACATCACAATTGTTCCCGTCGCAAAGACCGTCGCAATGCATTTGCAACGAGTGAAAAACCGACGGATCTCAAACGTCACAAATATCGTCGAAAACTTGGATTTGCAACGGATATTAGACAAAATGACGTTGCAATGTCCATTGCAAATAAGCCTTTTTCTAGTAGTGGCTGACACGTGTCCGTGGGGCCCACTTCAGCTGATTTATTTTTTTTTCTCTTTATTTCCTATTTTCTAGGTTTTATTATATTAGTTTTTATAATAGATAGAAGAGAAAAAAAATTAAAAATTGTAAATATATTATGCATTCTATCCTAAAAAAACAAAATAACTTGAATTGCATTCTATCCTAAATACATAATTTTTTAATTATTGTGATTGTTTACAGAACATATACCTTTCGTTCTTTTCTTCTTTTTTTTATAAGAAATGGGATAATTAAATAGCTACAACATCATTTCCAACATGCAGCAGCGCCGCGTCCCTATGGCGCCGTTCCAGCCCCCGCGCCCTTCGAACTCCGGCATCCCCTTCATGCCTTCGACATGGGCCCCGCCACCACCGCCTCCTTCGGCCCCATCGGCGTCGGCGGCCCCGCCCTCTCCTCCTCCGCGAACTTCGATGACGAAGAACCCCTCCTCGACGAGCTCGGGATCCACCCGGACCAAATCTGGCGCAAGACCAAGTCCATCCTCAACCCATTCCGCATCAACCCGGCCTTCTACAAGGACTCGGATCTGTCCGGCCCGATCTTCCTCTACCTCTCCCTCTGCCTCTTCCAGTTAATTGCCGGGAAGATCCAGTTTGGCGTGATTTTGGGGTGGATTGTCGTTTCCTCCATCTTCCTCTATGTTGTGTTTAATATGTTGGCAGGGAGGAATGGGAACTTGGATCTGCACACTTGTACGAGCGTGGTTGGCTACTGTTTGTTGCCCGTGGTGATATTCTCAGCGGTTTCGCTGTTTGTGCCTCAGGGCGGACCTGTTAGGTTTGTGGTGGCCGGGGTTTTCGTGGTTTGGGCGACCAGGGCCTGCACCAATTTGATGGTGGCCGTGGCTGATGGAGGAGAGGAGCATCGCGGGTTGATTGCGTACGCCTATTTCTTGATTTACACTCTGTTTTCTTTGCTTGTTATATTTTAGTTATTGGGGATTAGTGAGACCGGTGAATGATTGAATGAATAGATGAATCATGAGCAATTGGTATTACTGGAAGTTTTGTTTTGGTCTTTAGTAAATGATGTTGTAGCTCTTGTTTGGTTCTTTCGTTTCTCGGCTCGGCGTTGTCGTCGGGTGGAGTGGCGCGACGGAGAGAGAGTAGAGGAGAAGGGGCTGCTGGCGGCGGCGCGACCGTGTGCACAGGAGAAGGAGGCGATGGTGGTGCTGCGCGCGGTGGTGGCGGTCGGCGGTTGAGACGGCAGTGGAGGAGTGAAGGGGAAGAAGAGAAGATGGGGGTGTGTCATTTAAATTTTTACTCTTCAGTTTTTCTTTTTTCTTGTCATTTAAATTTTTTCTTTTTGAAAATTCTTTTTCTAATTAAATATTATTCATAGAAACAAAATCAGGAAAAAGGAAAACGAAATGCAAAAAAATAAAACAATAAATTCTTTTTTCTCTTCAATTTATTACAAAAACTAATATAATAAAACATAAAAAGGATTTTTGAAAAATAGAAAATAAGAAAGAAAAGAAAAAAAGAAAAATAGAATCAGATGGAGTGGGCCCCACGGACACGTGTCAGCGCCACAGCTTCCAACCGGCTACTGGGGGTCAAAAGGACATGGTGGCCCGGTAAAATGAGAGTTCAGGGACATGTTGAGTGAAAAAAAAGGAAGAGGGACAACAATTGTGAAAACAAAAAAGTGAAGGGACAAGAAAAACTTTTTTACCCTTAGTCTTCTCTATCTCTAATGACTTGAAAGAGATGGGAGAACTTGAGGCATCAATCACTCTTCGATTTCCCACTGCTATGTCGCTATCTTGGGTGGAACTATCCCCAGAGAGAAGTGATTGAACACTCCCCTTACAAGTGATTTTTTTACTCGCTTCAGCTTCCCTTTTTTCCCAAATCTTGCACCTCTATTGAGCTTTGCTTTTTCCAGGAGAATCCTAAAATGTCTCTCTAAAGCCTTCAAAGATAATTCCACAACTTCTCCTGAGATCGTGTCCTCAAAACTTCTATTACTTGTTTCCTGTGAACTTTCAAGACTAGCCTCTAGTGTATTCTCCAATGGCAAAACCCTTTCTTCACTGGGCTTAATGGACCGGGTCTAGCGGGTAACCCCATCCGGTCAATCGGGTCCGGATAATACCCTACCCTTTTTTTTCGGTCAAAGTCGGATAATACCCTATCCGTATAAGCAGGTTTCAGGTGGACATCAGGTAGACCCGGAAAAATTGTCATCCCTACTTGAAAAGGAGATTGTTGGGTGTTCTAGTATGTGTAATTGTCTCACATTGGATGAAAAAAAGGGAAATATAAGTAGAATGGATCCATGTACTGTCACGCCCCTGCCTAAGCATGACCGGCCAGGCACCATGTGCACCCACATCGTGCCACATGGCACCCCAAGGCCTATACTCGAACACATCGAAGCTAGTCGCCTTTGCCTAGCGGGTTACTAACCAAAACTCAAGCGCATCATAAACGGAAGCAAAACAACATACACAAAGGCAACAGAAAGTATTAATTATATAAACTCATTTACTAAGCCATAATCACTAATGTTATAAAATTCTTGCTACAAGGGGCACTACCACTTATAAACCGAGTTATAACTTCTTTAGAAAATTATTACAATTTAACAACCAATTAAATGACCATCCCGGCTATATACCCATCGACCTACTGCCCGTACACTCTTTCTCGCACCTGCAAGACAAGGGGAGGAGGATAGGGGGGTGAGTATAAAACTCAGTAAGCAAATGTGCACACAAGCAATAACCACTCAAAGCATGCAACGCATAGCAAACATGCCTCCAATCAGCAAGGTATCCGGTCCTCCGTGATCAGGCCCACGGGTAAGCCAAGTGATGTACTCCGGGCCTACTTGCATAACCCGGCAGCCCTGCACACATGCACAACCGAATCCCACAGCCCCACGCACGAGGCATAACCGAATAGCCAACAATGTGCATATGGCTTGCTACCGAGGCACACAGCGCCCTTCGTAGCACCACCCTTTGGCCAAGCGGATCACACACCGCAATGACCACCTGTCAACAATACCAAGCGGGCAATATCCTCCGCAAGGTTCCATAACCTGTACAAGGCACCCAGTGCCAATATCTTGTGGCGCACAACACAAGTGCCCACCATCTCATGGTACGTACAAGCCTCGCTTGCACTACCCTCATGATCCATTGGCCAACGATCTCCATGAATGCAATGATGCAAATGCAAATGATGCACAGCCCCTTGGGCACAACCAGCAGACCAACCATTAGTCAATAATCAATAACACATGCACCATAAGTGCCAACACCATTCCAACCAAGCAATTGGGCTATCTGCCCAGCAAGCACACGATGGCAATTGTCACAAGTACGCATCACCTACTTACCTAGCACTTAGGCAACAAATGCTAAGAATTCCTGCCCTTTGGAGCCCTTGGGCATCCTGGGGTCATAAGTCTCTGTCACACACATATAAATACACATTATAACACAATCATAGCAGCCATAGCATAGAAATCACAATCCAAGGCCACAACACTTATCTTTCACAATTCGGGCAGAAGCTGCCCTGTACCAGCGGGAACTTCAACCCGCAATCTAGAGCCCTTAACGGCTGAACCAGGTTCGGGCCTCAACATAAGAGTTGTAACCCTATGTCGCAGCTTTCCATAACACCAAAGAACAACCTAATTAGAGCTCTGTAGCCTCAGATATGCCTTTAATACCAACACTGGGTCAAGCAGCATGACTGCTACTGGACAGTCGCAGCACAGTCAATTTGGAGAGTCCATAACTCCCTCATTTCTACTGCAAAACCTACATAACCGGTTCCATATGAAAGCTACAGATGTTAGCTAATCATAGGCTTTGGTTTCACTCAATTCTAACCAGTATTTTGGCCGGAATCCTATTTTTTGTGGGCAAGAGTCATTCTGCCCGAGAGCAGAACCACCATAGCCTCACCTCTCTACCTCTCTCCTTTCCCCTCTCTCTCTACACGAATTGCATCTGGAACAAATGAGTAAGAGGTGCCTGCTTCACCCCCTTAAAGCATAGGCAAGTAGGAGAGTAAGCTCCCACTTGCCACCTCTTGCCTAAGTGCTGCGACTTGCCCAAGCACGTGCCACCTCGTTCTTGTTTTCCTACCAATTGAACCATGACACTCAACCTACTAGCTTGCACACCAAAACCACCAGCAGCTTATTCCCGAGCCACACGTCTCATTTTGATTGGTCGGTTTGCCCAATTACGTATTTACCCTCATCGAGTCCAATTGTACACCGACGGACACCCCGGTGCCCCCGTTGTGGACCATTTCGTGCCAACTCGAGCCAACGGGTATCTCCCTTGTGCAATTGTGCCTCCAATGCACTAATTGCACCTAATTAATATATTACCAACATAATCCATCACTTATTGACTGATTAATCAGGTCGAGCATTCGGTATCCGCTAAATAGATCATCCGTGCCTTCGGGTCACCATGAACCCGTTTGCGCACACTAGGCCAAGCCTATGTGCACCATTATCCTCAATCCACTACTAGCACGTGTTACTGATCCAAAACCCATAGTATCATGTACACATTAAATGTGAGCATCACACACAAGATACCGAATACACGATCCAACTAAGTAGAATGTCCTCGAAGGACAAGTAAGACCCGGCTCTCATCAAATAAGTATTCCCCCTAGGTACCTAAGTGTACCCGGGGTATCACATCATCCCCTCCTTCAAGAATTTCGTCCGCGAAATTCAGATGTTATTGTTTCGTTACAGATAACATCAACCCGTTTATGTAACTCTCAATCATCTTCCCGGGTGTACTCATATGCTATTCCACTATTCCTCAGTACTTCCAATATGTCTCAACTGTGCTACTCAGCTCATAAGTCAGTCCAATGTTTCTCCAATCCATTCACCTCAAAATTCATTCTTGAGTTCAACCCCAACTCCTTATTGTCTTCCAAGCTTGTTACTTACAATGTACAGACTTTATATATTATTATGATCATATCTCACATAACTCGTTGTCCCATTTCACATACCTTAACGACTCAATCGGAATCTCATAGATTCTAATTTTATCAACTATCTATCACCCCTTACCACGGTACAAATGGTTAGGTTAAGCAGCACTTGCATATTTCTTTCAAAACATTATGAAAACATTGTAAATTGTGGCCACATAGTAAAAACAAATAAAATAGTGCAATGTACTGCTAACCTTCCAAATGCAGCCGTACAAGTTCCTCCCATAACTCTTCAATACGATATATAACTCATTAAGCTACCATAATCCATATGCTCATTCTCTCATCACTAATACCTCCTTTCTCTTGTTCACCCCATAATGGTGCACTACCTGCACTCAACCATGCCAATTGGCCGTCAAGGCCAATTATCCCAGCCGGCCACAAAATGTGCTACCCGCACACTACTATACCAATTGACCAACAAGGCCAACTATCCCAACTGAACCTCAAAATACTCTACTCGTATACTAGTACGCATAATCGAGCTCTAGTCGGCCAACCGAGCCTATTGCCCTAACTGGGCCACGATTCCCCTGATACTTGGCAACTCTTGATTTTCTGCGGCCATATGAACACCAATTCCACCAATTGGTTTAGCAACGCACCAACTGGGCACCAACAATGCTGCAGCGTGCCAACTGCGCACCAACAGTACTGCAACGTGCCAATAGCATCCCAAATAAGCGAATCACGCTTCCGCAGTGCCACTCCGCTCATACCTCACAAAACGATGTAGTACTTCTCACGCATCTCTAAATAACCCAAACCAACTCAAATACCCCCATATGTGGTATTTGTCCAGACCATTCATAAACCTTCCCTTCTTATGTTACTACTTGTAACACTTAAAATTCCAACACAAACATCATGCATCCTTTATTGCAAGTTGTAAACCAAAACTCTACAATCACAACCATATCCCTCATACCTTGCTCATCCTTAGGTTCAGCAACATTATCCACTATGCTTTAAACATTTCCAAATCCACAACATCATTGCTTACTTCCTTTAGTACCACATTCTCAACCATTTCATGCCCAAACAACATGTCCATGAATTTTCCGATCTGCATAACAACCAAACACAAAAATAGAACAACATATAAAACACAAACAAAATATATAAGACATAAGTCTCTCACCAAACCCCCAACCTCTAACTCGATGGGTACTAGCCAAGACTCAACAGCTTATGCCCCTTAGCAAAATTTTATAACCTGGCTCCGCTACCATGTCTGTCACGCCCCCGCCTAAGCATGACCGGCCAGGCACCATGTGCACCCACATCGTGCCACAAGGCACCCCAAGGCCTATACTCGAACACATCGAAGCTAGTCGCCTTTGCCTAGCGGGTTACTAACCAAAACTCAAGCGCAACATAAACGGAAGCAAAACAACATACACAAAGGCAACAGAAGATATTAATTATATAAACTCATTTACTAAGCCATAACCACTAATGTTATAAAATTCTTGCTACAAGGGGCACTACCACTTATAAACCGAGTTATAACTTCTTTAGCAAATTATTACAATTTAACAACCAATTAAATGACCATCCCGGCTATATACCCATCGACCTACTGCCCGTACACTCTTTCTCGCACCTGCAAGACAAGGGGAGGAGGATAGGGGGTGAGTATAAAACTCAGTAAGCAAATGTACACACAAGCAATAACCACTCAAAGCATGCAATGCATAGCAAACATGCCTCCAATCAGCAAGGTATCCGGTCCTCCGTGATCAGGCCCATGGGTAAGCCAAGTGATGTACTCCGGGCCTACTTGCATAACCCGGCAGCCCTGCACACATGCACAACCGAATCCCACAGCCCCACGTACGAGGCATAACCGAATAGCCAACAATGTGCATATGGCTTGCTACCGAGGCACACACAGCGCCCTTCGTAGCACCACCCTTTGGCCAAGCGGATCACACACCGCAATGACCACCTGTCAACAATACCAAGCGGGCAATATCCTCCGCAAGGTTCCATAACCTGTACAAGGCACCCAGTGCCAATATCTTGTGGCGCACAACACAAGTGCCCACCAACTCATGGTACGTACAAGCCTCGCTTGCACTACCCTCATGATCCATTGGCCAACGATCTCCATGAATGCAATGATGCAAATGCAAATGATGCACAGCCCCTTGGGCACAACCAGCAGACCAACCATTAGTCAATAATCAATAACACATGCACCATAAGTGCCAACACCATTCCAACCAAGCAATTGGGCTATCTGCCTAGCAAGCACACGATGGCAATTGTCACAAGTATGCATCACCTACTTACCTAGCACTTAGGCACCAAATGCTAAGAATTCCTGCCCTTTGGAGCCCTTGGGCATCCTGGGGTCATAAGTCTCTGTCACACACATATAAATACACATTATAACACAATCATAGCAGCCATAGCATAGAAATCACAATCCAAAGCCACAACACTTATCTTTCATAATTCGGGCAGAAGCTGCCCTGCACCAGCAGGAACTTCAACCCGCAATCTAGAGCCCTTAACGGCTGAACCAGGTTCGGGCCTCAACATAAGAGTTGTAACCCTATGTCTCAGCTTTCCATAACACACAAAGAACAACCTAATTAGAGCTCTGTAGCCTCAGATATGCCTTTAATACCAACACTGGGTCAAGCAGCATGACTGCTACTGGACAGTCGCAACACAGTCAATTTGGAGAGTCCATAACTCCCTCATTTCTACTCCAAAACCTACATAACCGGTGCCATATGAAAGCTACAGATGTTAGCTAATCATAGGATTTGGTTTCTTTCAATTCCAACCTTTATTTTGGCCGGAATCCTATTTTTTGTGGGCAAGGGTCATTCTGCCCGAGAGCAGAACCACCATAGCCTCACCTCTCTACCTCTCTCCTTTCCCCTCTCTCTCTCTACACGAATTGCATCTGGAACAAATGAG
The DNA here is from genome assembly GCA_028386065.3 of Turnera subulata. NCBI lineage: Eukaryota > Viridiplantae > Streptophyta > Magnoliopsida > Malpighiales > Passifloraceae > Turnera > Turnera subulata. The sequence goes on along the minus strand of JAKUCV010002094.1, from coordinate 46,953 downwards.
TAAGAGGTGCCTGCTTCACCCCCTTAAAGCATAGGCAAGTAGGTGAGTAAGCTCCCACTTGCCACTTCTTGCCTAAGTGCTGCGACTTGCACAAGCACGTGCCACCTCGTGCTTGTTTTCCTACCAATTGAACCATGACACTCAACCTACTAGCTTGCACACCAAAACCACCAGCAGTTTATTCCCGAGCCACACGTCTCATTCTGATTGGTCGGTTTGGCCAATTACGTATTTACCCTCATCGAGTCTAATTGTACACCGACGGACACCCCGGTGCCCCCGTTGTGCACCATTTCGTGCCAACTCGAGCCATTGGTATCTCCCTTGTGCAATTGTGCCTCCAATGCACTGATTGCACCTAATTAATATATTACTAACATAATCTATCACTTATTGACTGATTAATCAAGTCGAGCATTCGGTATCCGCTAAATAGATCATCCGTGCCTTCGGGTCACCATGAACCCGTTTGCGCACACTAGGCCAAGCCTATGTGCACCATTATCCTCAATCCACTACTAGCACGTGTTACTGATCCAAAACCCATAGTATCATGTACACATGAAATGTGAGCATCACACACAAGATACCGAATACACGATCCAACTAAGTAGAATGTCCTCGAAGGACAAGTAACACCCGGCTCTCATCAAATAAGTATTCCCCCTAGGTACCTAAGTGTACCCGGGGTATCACATGTACATAATGCCTTAAGGCTTGGGTTACTATGTGGTGTCTTAGCCCATGAGTATGGATCTCACTTTGGGCCTCGCTTGTTTTCTCCCCGATTTTCGGAACACCAAGTAGTAAGCAACTTAGTTCCGCTTAACCGAGGTCTCGGATTCAAGTCTACGTGTACACATAAAGGGTACACGACCCAGTTGATCTAGATTAAAAAAAATAAATGAGCCATTTTGGTTGCTGGGAGCAATTTAGAAAGATTAATTTTATTCTGTTTATTCCTCATAAAAGTTATTGAAAGAAGTCGTGTAGTACAATCATGGCATAGACATCAGGTAAAATGAAAACTATAGTACCCTAAGGAGTCTAAGTTCATTAGATACACCAACTAATTTTTTTTGAAAAAAAAAATCAATGATTTTAGTAAAGCAAAAAGATAGTGCGGCAGGATTTAAGGTAATTGAAGCCAGAAGACTGCCCCATATGCCATAATCTTAATTATGCCACTTTATAAACACCATCTAGCTACTCATGTTTCAAAATTTTGTCTTAGGTATTAAGGATTGAATATATGATAGATTTGATAATAATTAAGCTTGGGGTAACTAAAATAGAAAACGAAACAAGTAGAATGGCATTCTCTCTATTAACGTCCATATTATTTTTGCCTCCAGGGTTGGAATGACGGGGAAAAAGAGAAGGTAAAAATTAAGAGAACTGAAAAGATGAGGTGTAATTCTGGCGGGAGACAGATAGTTACACATACATTAGATGCATGTATTTTGGAATCAAAGTTTGAATTAAAGAAATCGAGGGGAAGAGCAAACGTTTAGGAGGTAAAGAAGACAGAATTAGTTAAGAGTAACTAATGAAGGTACAAATGTGAGGAAGGGAGTAAGGGAAGGGGAGGAAAGGTGTGAAATTAAGGAGGGACGGGGAGAGATTTTAGGGGAGTAACGAATGGTTGTGGGTAGGTAATGGGATAGTATAAAAGGGGGGGTGCAGGGAAGGTGAAAAGCAGAAGAAGAAGCAGTATCTTCTTCTACATAATTACTTAGGGAACAGATCATATTTACATTGATTGATTTGTGTTGACAGCTAGAAGGAAAGGGTTAACAGCAAAAAAAAAAAAAAAAAAAGGGGGAAAGGGAAGAGAGGAAAAGAGGGATGGGACGTGGGGTGATGTTGATTGCGGTGTTGTGCCTCTGGGCTGGGACGTTGGCGAGCGTAAGAGGCGAAGACCCCTACTTGTTCTTCACATGGAACCTCACCTACGGCACCATCTCTCCCTTGGGTGTTCCCCAGCAAGTCATTCTTATCAACAACGAATTCCCAGGACCCAATATCAACTCCACCAGCAATAATAACATTGTCATCAATGTCTTCAACAATCTTGATGAGCCATTCCTCTTTACATGGTAAGTATTGATGGTGTGGTTTGGTTTGGTGTGTGTGTTTATAAAGAATTATGTATATAGTTAATTAGCTAGTGTTGTTAATTAATCATGTATATATATGGATGTATGTATAGGAGCGGGATTCAACAAAGGAAGAACTCGTGGGAAGATGGAGTCCTGGGAACTAACTGTCCCATCCTGCCAGGAACCAACAAAACCTATCGCTTCCAAGTCAAGGACCAAATCGGGAGCTACATCTATTATCCCACCACGGGCTTCCATCGGGCAGCCGGTGGCTTTGGTGGCCTTCGCGTCAACAGCCGTCTTCTCATCCCCGTCCCTTACGCGGATCCAGAGGATGACTACACCGTCATCATCAACGACTGGTACACCAAGAGCCACACCACCCTGAGGCAGTTCTTGGACAGCGGCCGCTCCATTGGGAGGCCCGACGGAGTGCTCATCAACGGCAAGAACGCCAAGGGAGACGGCAGCGACCAGCCCCTCTTCACCATGAAGCCCGGGAAGACCTACAAGTACAGGATCTGCAACGCGGGGCTGAAGAGCACCCTCAACTTCAGGATCCAGGGCCACCTCATGAAGCTGGTGGAGATGGAAGGGTCCCACGTCATCCAGAACGAGTACGAATCCCTCGACGTCCACATCGGCCAGTGCTTCTCCGTGCTCGTCACAGCCGACAAGGAGCCCAAGGACTACTACATGGTGGCCTCCACCCGATTCATCAAGACCGTGCTCACCGGGAAGGGCATCATCCGGTACGAGAACGGGAAGGGCCCCGCTTCCCCAGAGCTCCCCGCAGCCCCGGTTGGATGGGCCTGGTCCCTCAACCAGTTCCGGTCCTTCAGGTGGAACCTCACCGCCAGCGCCGCCAGGCCCAACCCTCAGGGCTCCTACCACTATGGGTCCATCAACATCACCCGCACCCTGAAGCTGGTGAACTCCGCCCACCGCGTCGGGGGAAAGCTGAGGTATGCCATCAACGGGGTCTCCCACGTGGACGCACCCACCCCACTGAAGCTGGCAGAGTACTTCCAGGTTGCAGACAAGGTGTTCAAGTACGATGTGATGGAAGACAGCATCCCTGACAACCAGGGCAACAGCAACGCAGAGATTGTGATGCAGGCCAACGTGAAGAACTTGACTTTCCGCAACTTTGTGGAGATCATCTTCGAGAACCACGAGAAGAGCATGCAGTCGTGGCACTTGGACGGGTATTCCTTCTTCGCGGTGGCGGTGGAGCCTGGGAGGTGGAACCCGGAGAAGAGGAAGAACTACAATCTGCTGGACGCGGTGAGCAGGACGACGGTGCAGGTGTTCCCCAAGTCATGGGCGGCCATCATGCTGACATTCGACAACGCCGGGATGTGGAACATCAGGTCCGAGATGTGGGAGAGGGCATACTTAGGGCAGCAAATGTACGTCAGCGTCCTCTCCCCTGAACGCTCCCTCAGGGACGAGTACAACCTTCCTGACAATGCTTTGCTCTGTGGCCTCGTCAAGGACTTGCCCAAGCCCCCATCTTACTCCTTCGGTGGTTAATTATTTTGTAGTAATTCTTCTGCCCACCATCATTATTATTGTTATTCCCTCCATGTCCCCCTTTCCCATTAAAATGCTGCTATATAAGCAGATGTTAACCCTTTCCGATTAGCTCCCAATTAATAAAATATCCAATTTATTCTTTCCATTACAGCTTCTTTTTTTTTTTCTTCTAATTCTCTCCCCTTATAATTAACTATAATATATATAGATATATATATATTGCATCTTCCTTAATTAATTACTTACTACTCTCTTTATATATATCTCACAATTGTTCTGTGCACAGAACACACCTTGTCAGTAACTAGATGATCGATATAGAACCAGGAAAGCCCATATTTACACTCCTTAGGATCCAAGATATATATATGTGTATATTGAAACTTATCAATATTCTGGATGTAGCTTGCTGGTTGCAAGTCGTAGTTTTTCCTCAAGGTGCAAGGTTTGACTCTGTGTTGCGTTATTTTGGCCAACTTTTCTCTAATTTTGCATACCTTTCCATTTAAACCCTTATTTTCTCATACTCTTTTCTGGATCCGCCCCTGAAGTATGGCGAAGCGAATCAGGTGGCGGATGGCCTTGCTTCCTTCGCGCAGAGTTTGCAGCTGGGCTGCCATCTTTTGCATGCAGCACCCGCCTGAGTGTGTTTTAAGTTTGCTAGCTGGCGACTTGTCAGGGGCCTCAACCCCTCGACTCTGCTGTATCCCTTAGTTTCACTGTAATGGCCGTATGGCCTCCTTGTTTTCACAAAAAAAAAAAAATATATTCAGGGTTTCACACTTCCGCTAACAATAATTTTTTAGCCATCAAATGATACGAATATCCTTATAAAAGGAAACATGTTTACAGCAATACTTTACACAGTTCCAACATCTGAAATATTGATCTTATCAGTAATGTATTCGCATTAGAATTATTAACTTAATTTTTTTGATCCACAATTATAATGTATCTTATTATTGTACTAAATATTATACAAGTTGACAAACTATGAAAAGGTATACATACTATTTAGGATTTAATTAAAAATACTCAAACGGACCATATTGCAAAATTTAGAATGATTTATATACTTTTTTTTTGAAAACTTAATGTGTCAGTAATGGACTTGTGAAGCAAGTTATATGTAATTTTTTTTAATCAAAGTGAAACATCTATTTATTCATACTAGTTTTTGCAATGCACATAGTACGACAATATATAATATAATTATTTTTTAATATTAATAATTTTTCAAATGAAAGCTAATAAATAAATTATGTAAGTAGAAATTATTAACTTAGATTATCTTTTTTTAATGTATTTCGACACGATATAGTAATATAGTATTAGGATGATATTCCAAAACTCATTATCATTAATACACAAATATTTTCCAAATTATGGAAAAGAATAATAAATTAAACTAAATTATGAAAAAGTGTAAGGGGAAATAATAGTGACTTTTATATTTATAATATATTTATTCATCTTTTATAATTTTACATAACAATTCAAGTAATTTTATTATTTTGGTTAAATCTTCATGATATATCATATTGTTTACTGATTTCAGAATATGAAAAATAATATTACTCGTCATTATACATGGATAGATTTTTTATATAATTACCTTTTTAAATTTTTTTATATAAATTAAAGATTTTTCTATTGAAACGCCCCGATCCGTATTTACCGTTATACACAGTAAACACGTAGGACCTACTATTTATTACAGAAACCACAATAGATAAATATCTCAAGTCAACAACATAGTACAACAACCGTACTGGACTCCGGTAAACGGAGACATTATTACAACATAGCATCAGAGGCAGAGTGACAAATGCAAGCAGCGGAAGTCTTATTACAACACAACAACAGTAATGAATATGATGCAACGCAGGATGGATCCGGGCCTGGCAGAGGGTGCGCCACAGCTTGCCTCGAACGTACCTGAGCTACGCACAATCAAACTACGTGACCAGGTCACGCAGGCGAGGGGTGAGTCCGAAGTGCTCACCGGGTAAAATCCATAAGCAAATATATATATATATACAAGCAACCGATAATAATCAAGTCACATCAACAACAACTAACTTAGGTTCTCACAAACCTTAAATAACGCACACTTCGTGATTCTAGACACGCTATATCAATTTTATTATTAGGGCCCCTATCACAAGTTAAATGGTGGCCGTCGCCAGGTAGTCAAGCTAGCTAGCCTGTGGACCCCGCCCTGGTACCTTCACGTAATAACTGGCACAGAAAGGGAGCAGACCCCAAGCACACTCTCCCCCAGCGCCTAAAATAAAAATTGGTACAGAGAGGGAGCAGATCCCAAGCACACTCTCCCCCAGCACCATAAAAATAAGACTACCATCAGGCTATTCCAACATTTAACCGTGACTTACTAGATGTCTAAGTGTTTTCAATTTTATTATTTCTCTTCCATTCAACTAGTTACTATACTTCTATTATCCAACCATTATCTCATTATCCCGAGCAGGCTCACAGCCTCTCCTCTCGTCTGGATAATACCAACTTATTCCAAACTGTTATCTCATACTAGTACCCCTGGTACTCAACTCACAGTCAACAACAACATCAACAAACTCAACAGTAGCAATATTCTCAACAACATCAATGGCAACAATTATGAACTTAATTCATCACACAACAAGCCATTCACAACCATAAAGAATTATACCAGCAATTATCACACATAAGATGATATGCAAATGCCAGACTAATACTGTAAGCCGTAAAATAAATACTGAACCAACTCAGTACTCCCCCGAGTTATTCCCATTATCATCATAATTCACCTTTTATTTTCAAGTGTCAAAATAATACCATACTTATACCCGGATATTACTCCGGTACAATACTTTGATAATACCCTTTCCAATTATTTATTTTCTCAAGATAATTATTTCTCCATATTATATACCGTATATATATTTTTTTCCAAAACACAAGTTATTTTTATTTTCCAAGTTATTCCCAGAATTGTATTTATTGTTATTATTCCATAAAATACCAAGTAATTATTATTTCCCAGAATTATGTATTTTTCCTTTTTTCCAGATTTTATATTTATTTTCCAAAATTCCCTTTCTTTTTTTTTAATTAAAACAGACTGGGCCAACACTCTCAGCCCATGAACCAAAACTGGCATCCCAACAGGTCCAGCCCACGGGACCCAGGCACTAGGGTCCAGGCTATGACACAGACCCAGAACACGGGCCCGTGCCAAGGCGCGGCCCAACACCATCTCAGCACTATGGCCTTACCCAAGCCGCAACCCACTCGTGGAGCGAGTCGAACTCGACCCGCACCTTCAACCAGCGGGTCTGCAACTCACCTAGCGGTGACGAAGCGGCGCGGCGAGACACACACTGGCAGCGACAGCAGCGAACGGGAGGAAGCGCGACGAGGGGCGGCTGTCGCCGTGGCTTGCTGCGGCTGACGACGACGAAGAAGGGTGCAACGGTGACGGGCTAAGAGGAAGCGGGTCGACGGGTCCTTCGCTGCTGGCGGCGTGTCAGGCGACGGTTTCGGGCAGCGAAGGTTGCATTAGGTTGGCGACGGCGTTAGGAAGGTGACGGTGTGGGTGGTGTCACGTGTGGCGGCGCGGATTGTTACCGCGTGAATAGTAACAAGGGAGGAGAGGGAGGTGACGATTACGTGGCTTGTTTGGGTTGGTGGATGAGTATGCTTTTGTGTTTTTCTTTTTTTATTTTTTTCTGGTTTCAGTGTTTAGCAAGGGCTTAACCGGTTCACTGGGTGGATTTTGCTTTGAGTTTTTGTTAGCAGAAGTGAGGATGGGTACAGGCAGTGGGTTTGAAGGAAGAAGATGGTGTGCACTGGGGAGGCAGATGAAGGCACAGGTAAGGCATGCAAGACTGGTGAAGCACGAGCAAAACACTAGTAAGGCACGGGTAACACAATCTGCTCACAGGCTTCACAGTAGAAGGCAGCGGCAGCCTTAATACTGTGCAACATGCGAGGCGGGTTCTGTCCGGACCAGAAAATAACTAATATACCCCCTTGACTTTATTTCTGGTCCGATAATTCGAGGATAAACCTAACTTTTCTGAAGATTCCTGGACCCAAAAAATTCCAACTCTGATTCGTAAAATCTGCGGAAAAATCTAGGACGTGGGGTAAGGGTCGGTTTCAGAATCCGATGCATAATTTACCCTGAAATAATTACCAAAGATTATTCTTATATGGTAAATTACTATACAAAGCATTTTACAGTCCGGTAAAAATATAAATTTTTACCCGGGCTGTTACAGTCTACCCCCTTAAAAGAATTTCGTCCCCGAATTTCACTCCGTTCCAGTGAAGAGGTGCGGATACTGGGACCGCATATGCTCCTCTACTTCCCATGTTGACTCGTTAGCAGAATGCTTACTCCACTTGACCTTTACCATGGAAATGGTGCGGTTCCGTAACTGCCGTACCTCCCGAGCAAGAATCTGTTCCGGTACTTCTGTGTAGGTAAGATCTTCTGCCACTTCAACATCCACCGGGGCCACGACATGACTAGGATCTGATCAATACCTCCTTAGAATAGAGACGTGAAACACGTCATGAATGCGTGAAAGCTCATCAGGTAAGGACAACCTGTAAGCTAGTGGTCCAATTCTCTCCACGATCTCATAGGGTCCTGTGAATACCCGACCCAAAATCACTTGGGCCTGTTCACTTATTCCTTTCACCTTCAGCATTGGGTCGATCCTATATCAATGGAGTCGCCACCCAAATTTTATTAGGGACAAAATTTGGGAAAAACCCTTGAATGACTTCTTAGGCAACCGGTCATGGCGAACCAAAGATATGGGATCGGGGGTTCGTCACGGATGGGAAGGTGTTAGGCACCCGTCCGTGTTGGGTCGAAGCTTTGTGCAATAGAAAAAGAAGAGTATGCCTTGTGCAAGTGTGCATCGTGTGGAAACAAATCACATAAAAAAACTAAATCAGAGGGTAAGAAGAAGAAGGTACGGAATAAAAAGGAAAAATAAAAATATTTGGGCTTGAGTCTCCACCACTAGAGACCACCTACGTACCCCGGCGACTGGGTTCAAAGCCCACGTAGTTCCTGTCATGGTATCACAACAATCACATCATCAAAAGAATCATTATCATCATCACATCATAATAGCAGTAAATCAATAGACTCAGAACGGGTTACCTCGTGTAGCCCTCCTCTCGCTCCTATGCGCTTACCACTCCCGCAACAGAATTTGAGCAGAACTTCAATAGAGCATTCGAGGTAGAAGGAGGTCGAACTGGCATCTAGCCTGAATAGAAACATTTTAGAATTGCTTCTTGGCTTTCCAGAGACGCCAAGATCGCAGCAAACCGAGGTCTATAGCTCTAGATATGGCCGAATTACTAAGATTGTCTGCACTGGGCTCCTCTCCTCGGGTTCAGCACTTCATCTCCACCGATTTGCTTGAATCTGCCTCCTTCCTCTTCTTCTCTGGATCTAATACTACTACTGGCTCCTTTTTTATGCTTCCCACGGTATTCCATCAGAGTTTCTGCCTAAGAATGTGTTTCTAGGCTTAGAGAAGTAGAGTTTCTCCAAGCACTCAAAGCTTATGGGTGTGTATGTGAGAAAGATGTTGAGTTCCTGGAAATGTGTGTTAGGGGTCCTATTTATAGTGCTCTGGGAAGTCTAGGGGCGTGGACCTGCTTAATGGTGAAGATTATACCAGAAAATCTGGTCCAAAACCGCGTAGGATCGAAAAAGAAACAAAATCGGAGATTTTCTGGGATCCTGGGCACTTATGACCGCCATGGCCGGCGGTCATGGCTTGGATGACAGCCATGGCCGGCGGTCATGGCCACAAGACCGCCATGGCCTGGCTGTCATCCCGAGATGACCGCCGGGCCTTCCCAGTTTTGTGCGTTCTTTCCTTTTTTGCTCCCGAATCTCCCAAATTTCGCTCTGATTCGATCCTACTGCGTAATCAACCCCCAATCTTCCTAGAATCAATGAATTACTTGATTAGCACTCCCCCAAATCATTCCGTAATTAATCAATCACACATTAACACCCAATTAAGCCCAAAATCTTACCAAAAACACAAAATCTACTTACATGATAATTAACTCTGATTTTCTACGAAAATCAGAGCTAAAATTGACATGCAAGAAATGTGTTAATGGGCTGAACAAACTCTGGAGAATTAATTAATTTGGACCCTTAAATCCATTCTCAACCCAAGAATAAATCATCTCATTATTATTGGGTCAAAAACAACTAAAAGAGCCCATGCAAATGCATTTTAATAAATAAACGATATTATATATTTTATCCTAAGGTTAAACCTTCTCATTAATCCTAGGACTTAAGCGCATAAAGGTTTATGTCATCAAAATACACCAATTCTACTAAATTAAAATTCATATCATGCTTGAACCTTGGACCAAATCATCTCATTGATCCTAAGTCTACACATGTACGAAGTCTAATTTAGTAAAATTTCCATGGGTCAAATTTGGGTGTTCACAGATGCCCCTCGTTGATGAGTCCTTATAGACTTAGGACAAAACAACGTAAGACAAAGAACAACCAAATTCGAATGATTGATGTGTGTGGTGCGTGCCATGGGTTGGAGTATCTCATGCTCCGCTTCGGGAATCATCTCATCCCGAAGGTCTCCAGGAATCATCTCATCCCAGATTCTCAAGAATCATCTCATCTTGAGGTTCGAGGGACTGGCCCTCGGTTTATGGGAATCATCTCATCCCATATTCTCGGGAATAATCTCATCTCAAGGTGGTAGAATCATCTCATCTATCAGGTCATTGGCCTGACCATCTTAGTCTGGGTGCTACCTCATGCCGAGGTTTGTGAACTTCATCCTATGTCTACCTCATGCCGAGGTTCATCTCATGTTTGGGTGCTACCTCGTGCCGAGGTTTGTGAATTTCATCCTATGTCTAGGTGTTACCTCATGCCGCGGTTTGTGCATTTCATCTTGGGTGTTACCTCATGCCGAGGTTTGTGCATTTCACCTTATGTCCACCTCATGTCGAGGTTCATCCCGTGTCTGGGTGCTACCTCATGCCGAGGTTTGTGCATTTCATCTTGTGTCCACCTCATGCCGAAGTTCATCTCATGTCTGAGTTGTTACCTCATACCGAGGTTCATCTTAAGTTTGGTCATTATCTCATGCTGAGGTTTGTATCTGGATGTCACCTCATACTGAGGATTGTGTCTAGGCATTACCTCATGCCGAGGTTTGTGAATACCGAGTGTTTGGTTTTCGTTTGGCCTCCTCATCTCACGGTTTGCAACTTCTGATCTGTATGTCTCAAGATCAGCTCATCTTCAAGGTTTGCAGGGGCTGGACGTCTGGCTTGTTTTTCTCTTATGTCTAGACACCTAGGTCTGGGTTCCTTATGGCTAGGTTCTTTTTCTTTCTGATTGTACTCATGTCTGGTTTTCTTTCTAACCCTACTCATGTCTGGACGCCTGGGTCCGGATACCTCGCTTCTCTCTTTTTGGTTTCGCAAAGGCCGGGCCTTGGCCATGTGATTGGGTTCTAGACTCTTTCTGGTCAGGTTCACTCCTCCCTGGTTTCTCTCATGACTGGGCATGCTGGATTCACTCATGACTAGACACCTTGGTCCAGATACCTCACTCCTCTCTTCTAGGGTTTGCAAAGGTTGGGCTTTGATTTTGACTGGGTTCCTCACTCACCTCTTAGAGTTGACTGGACTCTCTTTTCTTGCAACGGCCTGGCTTTGGCTATGTGATTAAATCGGTATGGGCTAAACCGGGTTGACTAATATACTTAGGTTCGGGTTGGATGTGTGTTTGAGTCATCACAGGTCGGATTAGTCTTTGTCCTTTCAGTATTGCCTCACAGGTCTCCTCTTGATCGGGTGTCACCTAATGACCTAGTTCTCTCATCCCTCAGTAAGGATATTGCCTCATGGTTGGATTGCCTGGATCCCATGCCCCTAGATCACCTAGTCAAATGTGTCGTGTCCCTTGAGACATATAAACCAAAAGGTATGGTGGATGCCCCCAGTATCCCGTCATGGTCTTAGGGATAAGGTTCTATATGGAAACACATGTGATCTACATCCTCTCTGCCTTAGTCAAATGAATGGGCCCGTCATGCCCCTCGAGATTAATCAAAATGGGGTAGCATGCCCCTTGTCCCTTTGTACCAGAATTGGGTCTTACAACTCATTAAGAATGCCCAACATCAGTTATGAACATGAAAAGCCAGGGCCCACCGTGCCCTTAGACATATTGCTTGTATTCGACTCGGGACACGTCATACCATTACACATTGACCTTGAACCACTAAATCGAGTCATCTCATCGGGACATTCCATGCCCATCATTTACAACTCAATTTCAAAACATGGGCATGGCCTATCCCGTTCCTAAGTCAAACATCCATGTAAAGTTAGGGTCCTTTATGTCCACAACCATTAATCGGACTTTATGGTATGGGCACTCTCGGCACCTTCTCAAATTCAAAATTAAAAAACTGGACCTTACAACTCATGGACAATGCCCAAAGCACAAACTAATTTGGGGCACATGTCGTACCACTATACTTTGACTCTAAAAATCATTAGTTCAAAAATCATTTCGGGGCATCTCATGCCCATACTCACAAATCAACTTTATGGTATATGGCATGATCTACCCTCGGTGTGTAAATCCATCTTGACTCAAGCTTAGCAGAGATTGGGGCGTGACATGCCCCTTTGAAAAATGACATGCCCTTTTGACTTAAAAAGATCACCAAAACCCAGGCATGACATGCCCTTTTCGTACAAGAAGGTCAACTCGATAAAAAACCAATCAAAACTCAAAGCACAACATCTCCTTGTGTAAGTAAATTCGGTGACTCAATAGACCAAAAGATTAGTGTAAAATCAGCTTGACCAAAAATCGGGGTATGACATGCCCCTAGAGTCTGCAGGTGCATATCTCGGGCAGAGGCATGGCGTGCCCATTGTTCTATGGACAAAGTCATCTGAAGATTCGGGCATGCCATGCCCCTCTAGTTATCATCCCTAGGAAACGTAAGTCTACACCATGTCATGAGTTTATGGTATTGTCACTTTCATTGATCATTCGTCCTCAATCAAGTCTACCTTCTCAAGAAGTTCATGTCCTATATGTAAATGATGCATGAGCATACCTAAGTGTGTCGTCTTTTCAATGCACGGGGATGCCCCTAGTTCCATATGTGAGTGCCATGACATGTTTGTGGTGTGTCATCTTTTCAATGCGCGGAGATGCCCCTAGTGAGTGGTGTGTCAGTGCCTCCAGTCTCTACATGCTTGTCTTCGGATGCAAGTATCTCCTGATTATACAATGATGTGTTTGCCTCTCGAATGCAAGTGCTCTCTACTTCTACATGGATGTATGTGCCTGTGACATGTCTTTCCCCTTTTCTCTTCTTTTCCCTTTTCATGTTTATGCTGTCTATTTCTACATGTGTATTTAGATGTGTGTGCTTTCTATCTAGACGTATTGCATGTGAATGCCCCTAGTATGATGCATGACCGTTGAAAATCATTCGAGCTATGGTGTACATTAAGCAACTTGAGAAAAAACGAGTTATCCCATAAAAACTCTCTAGCTTCAAAGAGAGAGACCCCTAATGACCATGAACCATTCATTTCAAGCTCTATCTAGGACCCCAGGGGTGGACATTGGATGGACAAATTATCTAATCAAAGTAAGGTGGACGGACGAGTGAATACCCCTTTGACAATAGATGGGGGCAACATGCCCAGACGCTTCTATACCCCTTTCATTGATGATGTCATTGTCAACCGAGTGGTCTATCTCTAATGAGTGATCTAACACATGGATCTCTGTTTGTTGTCATTGGCTACTATCCCATTTTCATCTTGGCCTTAACTTTTGCCTAGGCCGCCCTCTCGGGTTTTCAACCTAGCAAGCTTTTCTTTCTTCTTCTTTTTTTTTCTTTTTTTTTTCTTTTTAGGAGTAGCAATCACAGACATAGAATATTCAGATCACAAAGCTTTGGGCAAGAACAAAACCACTCGGGCTGGGTATACTCGGATGATTAATGGAGAGGTGAACTTTCAACCTTAATCGAGAACCGTCTAGCTGAGCTATGTCTAAGAAACTATTGGAGAGATGTGCTTTATGATGACCGGATTTACAATAAATCTTCGTAAGAGAGGCGGACTCGATTGATACTTCATAAAATACAAGTCAAAAAGAGAAGCCTTACGACTACAAAAGAGGCCTGAATACAATCAACAGTGTGGCATGTCTATGTGACAATAACTCCAATCTTTCCATTGAATCAATCTGGGAACCAAATATTGATAGACCGGGCCCGTTGTCGGATTACCTACGTATCTATGGACGTGGTGTTTGGCCTGAGGTATTTGGTAGGGTCAGTATTTGGTTCGGGGTGTTTAAGGTGATAGATCGGATAGGGGAACACTTGTCTTCTTCAATAAAAATTTTTTTCCTCCCGATTTCTGATTGTGGATAGTGAATCAACATCTGGGCACCAATGTCATCTCTTTCCTCACTTTTCTCCCTCTTCTTTTCATTCTTTTTTTCTTTGGGGAAACACCGTCGCCTAGACCGTTTTCATGGATTGTGATCTAGAGGGTGCCCCCTTCTCTCTTTTCCTTTCTTTTTCTTCTTCTTTTTTTTTCCTTTTATTTTCGAGGGGAGTGAACCTTTTGAACAAGTGCACTTGGGTTAGATTCTTTTGGAAGTTGGATTCATCCTTGGGAAATAATTCTTCTAGACAAGTGTTCTCGGTGGTTGTGATGGGGCCGACATGTAGGATGGATTGGATACGTGTTCAAAGGTCAAATCCGATATGTGTTCGAAGGTCGGTGTCAGCAAAGTCTTCTTAGGAGGTGGATTATGGTAAGGGTTTAGGATTGCATCCACAGAATCTGGTCTTCGTAGTTCGTTTAGTAGTCCCCTAGATTGATCTAATGGAAAATATTGAAGTCATGCACAATTTACCACATATACCCAAAAAATAAGGGAATTGAGATTTTATTCCTTAGGTATAAATGATGACACTATTGATTGTTAGACACAGAATTTACCCCTTCCCCCTTCGACTTGACTCAACTCCTAGACTCTGAGGAACAGCTATACCACCTCTCCCGACTCCTGGCCATCATACCATCTAGCAATACAATCTACGGTCCCCGGTTAACCCCCACGAACTCTTCTTGTTCACCCCTTGGAATGCATCATCTCCGTCATCGTCATCATCGTCGTCTCCGAATCTTCCCCCTTTGTCTTCTTATTGTGTCTCCATGATCGTTCTCACGGCCATCCTCGTTGTTTCCCAATTGTTGGGTCTTGCGTGTTGTTCATTTGATGAGGCCCCATGGCAATGTCTCCACATGATACCCCAGTTTGCTCATCAACTTGACTTGTCAATTCAGTCCCTCGGCTTAGCTGGTTGACTTGGCTCATCAGCTCGGCTCATGAGTAGAAAACCGGGGCGTACATCCTTGTCTTTGAATAAGGTCCAATCGGGCCACCTTGTGTCACATCTCCCATTGTAAATATTGGGGCTTACATCTCCTCTCACGAGAAGGCCCAAACATCAGTTCTCCCCATTGGTTTGTCTTAGCTTAAATACCCAACTATCATCAGCTTAGCTTTGCATTCCGGTTCTTTGGTTTCCCAACTGGGCATCTCAACTTGGCAACTTGATCCGGCCACTCCTCAGCTCAGTTTGTTCACTTGGGCTACTGGCTCGGCCCGTCAACTTGGTTCCTAACCAAATATGGAGACTACTCTCATTGGGAGAATACTCAGACTTGCATCTCCTCTCACAAGAAAATCCAATAATAAGGTCTCGATATGTCAACTTAGCTCATCCGTCTGGCTTCTTCAATTTGGTTCCTCATCTCAGCTTCTCGTCTCAGCTCGGTTCATAAGTTAACAATTAGGGCTTACGTCTGTGTCTTCGAAGAAGGCCCAACCAGGTCGTCCCATCTCCCTTCTTCTGCCATAGATGATGGGGCTTACTTCTCCCATCACCTCAGGGTGCCTCCCAGATTCCCAATATCTTCACTGTCCTCCTTTCTACTACGGTCGTCGCCTTGTGAAGTAGCCATCATCCCTAACATCTTCACCATCCCCTTTCGACTAACACACTACCCACCCCTGGTGTCCTAAGGGTTCAATTCTAAATGACAGAGTTCATGGCCATTAGGGATCCCAGACTTAAGCTTTGTTTGCTTTGAAGATACTTGGAAATAGTGAGAAAATATGATGGGATACATTTGCAAAACACGTTTCATTGATCTTTCAAAATATTTCTTCCTTTTTCTAAGACTCAAGCTAAAACAATTCAGAATCTAAAAAAGTAAGCCACCCTAACTCGAATTCGTGTTTTACGTTATGAAAAACATGCAATGCTTAATGTATGCAGATGTAAATCCCTAATACGAGGTAGACTGACTGAACATACGTGTCAACTGGGAGACAACACCAAAAGCTTATCCTTGGCTTAGACATGCATAGTTACTTTCCTAGGGTTCCTTTATTAGACTCATTAACCCAAATCACGCAATATAACACCCTACACAGAGTTAGCACGGCGGTCTCGCTAGTCGGTTAGCGGGCAGGGTCAAGGGGCAGCATCCCCTTTGATAGCCATGGATGATCACCTTCCTTTTCTCCTTCCTCAAACCCCAGGTATGCATAAATTCGGATCCCAAAATAACAAGATATAACACATATGTACAATACACGACAAGATCCACACAAATGCAAGTACCACTTATTGATTCACAATGCATAAGATGCTCAGGGTATGCAGCTGGTTGGGGGCCAAAAGACTGCCGCTAGGGAACAGGTTGACCTACTCACATGTGATAATGGATATCGCGTGAGGTCCGAGGCCAGTTAATCCCCATCATTGCTAAGCATCGAGAAACGGGTTCATGCAAGCCACCATCACTTAAAGAAAGTATGTGGTGGACTTGGCTTCCCTCGCCCTCTTACGGCAAAGGGTTCACATAAATCATCCATGAATGCAAGGCACTTATGATGAAAAATAAAAAGGCACACAAAACTCAGCTATTGCACAAAGTCTCTTGAACCCACTACCTCCCCAGCGGAGTCGCCAACTGTGAATACTCGACCCAAAATCACTTAGGCCTGTTCACCTATTCCTTTCACCTTCAGCCTCGGGTCAATCCCACATTAATGGAGTCGCTACCCAAATTTTATTAGGGACAAAATTTGGGAAAAATCCTTGAATGACTCCTTAGGCAACCGTTCATGGCGAACCAAAGATATGGGATCGGGGGTTCGTCACGGATGGGAAGGTGTTAGGCACCCATCCGTGTTGGGTCGAAACTTTGTGCAATAGAAAAAGAGGAGTATGCCTTGTGCAAGTGTGCATCGTGTGGAAACAAATCACATAACAAAACTAAATCAGAGGGTAAGAAGAAGAAGGTACGGAATAAAAAGGAAAAATAAAAATATTTGGGCATGAGTCTCCACCACTAGAGACCACCTACGTACCCCGGCGACCGGGTTCAAAGCCTACGTACTTCTTGTCATGGAATCACAACAATCACATCATCAAAAGCATCATTATCATCATCACATCACAACAGCAGTAAATCAATAGACTCAGAACGGGTTACCTCGTGTAGCCCTCCTCTCGCTCCTATGCGCTTACCACTCCCGCAATAGAATCTGAGCAGAACTTCAACAGAGAATTTGAGGCAGAAGGATGTCGAACTGGCATCTGGCCTGAATAGAAAAGTTGTAGCATTACTTCTTAGCTTTCCAGAGACACCAAGATCGCTGCAAGCCGAGGTCTATAGCTCTAGATATGGCCGAATTACTGAGACTGTCTGCACTGGGCTCCTCTCCTCGGGTTCAGCACTTCTTCTCCACCGATTTGCTTGAATCCGCGTCCTTCCTCTTCTTCTCTTGATCTAGTACTGCTACTGACTCCTTGCTTGATGCTTCCCATGGTATTCCACTAAAGTTTCTGCATAAGAATGTGTTTCTAGGCTTGGAGAAGTAGAGTTTCTCCAAGCACTCAAAGCTTATGGGTGTGTATGTGAGAAAGATGTTGAGCTTCCAAAAATGTGTGGTAGGGGTCCTATTTATAGTGCTCTGGGAAGCCTAGGGGCATGGACCTGCTTAATGGTGAAGATTATACCCGAAAATCTGGTCCAAAACCGCGTAGGATCGAAAAAGAAACAAAATCGGAGATTTTTGGGAATCCTGGGCACTTATGACCGCCATGGCCGATCGTCATGGCATGGATGACAGCCATGGCCCGCGGTCATGGCCACAAGACCGCCATGGCCTGGCTGTCATCCCGAGATGACCGCCGGGCCTTCCCGGTTTTGTGCGTTCTTTCCTTTTTTGGTCCCGAATCTCCCTAATTTCGCTCTGATTCGATCTTACCGCGTAATCAACCCCCAATCTTCCTAGAATCACTCAATTACTTGATTAGCACTCCCCCAAATCATTCCATAATAAATCAATCACACATTAACATCCAATTAAGCCTAAAATCTTACCAAAAACACAAAATCTACTTACATGATAATTAACTCTAATTTTCCACGAAAATCAGAGCAAAAATTGACCTGCAAGAAATGTGTTAATGGGCTGGACAAACTCTGGAGAATTAATTAATTTGGACCCTTAAATCCATTCTCAACCCAAGAATAAATCATCTCATTATTATTGGGTCAAAAACAACTAAAAGAGCCCATGCAAATGCATTTTAATAAATAAACCATATCATATATTTTATCCTAAGGTTAAATCATCTCATTAATCCTAGGACTTAAGCGCATAAAGGTTTATGTCATCAAAATACACCAATTCCACTAAATTAAAATTCATATCATGCTTGAACCTTGAACCAAATCATCTCATTGATCCTAAGTCTACACATGTACGAAGTCTAATTTAGTAAAATTTTAGTGGGTCAAATTTGGGTGTTCACAGGTCCGATATACCTTGGGCTCAGCTTCCCTCTTTTGCCGAACCTGATCACACCTTTCCATGGTGCTACTCTGAGAAAAACCTTCTCACCAACGTTATACTCCATCTCACGTCGGTGTTTGTCGGCATAGCTCTTTTGCCGATCCTGAGCAGCTCTCATTCACTGTTTCACTGTCTGAATCTTGTCAACTGTCCGTTTGACTAAATCCAGTCCAATGATCAACCTTAAGCCTTCTTCATCCCAACAAACAGGACTTCTACACTTCCTTCCTTACAGAGCTTCAAAAGGTGGCATACCAATAGTTGAATGCTAGCTATTGTTATATGCAAACTCTGCCAAGGGTAGGTACTTATCCCAACTTCCACTGAAGTTGAGTGCACAAGCTCTCAGCATATCCTCTAGTGTCTGTATAGTCCTCTCAGACTGTCCATCTGTCTAAGGATGAAAAGCAGTACTGAAGCTCAACTTGGTTCCCAAAGCTGCTTGTAAACTCTTCTAGAATCGTGATGTGAATCTGGGATCTCTATCTGAGACTATGGACTTTGAAATCCCATATAGTCTCACAATTTCAGCAACATACTTACTCGCCAACGTGTCCATGGTATCAGTTTGGCGAATAGGGAGAAAATGAGCCGATTTTGTTAATCGGTGAACGATGACCCAAATAGCATCATATTGCCTCCGAGTCATTGGTAACCCAATCACAAAATCCATAGTGATCATCTCCCACTTCCACTCTAGTATAGTCAATGATCTCATCTTGCCTGCTGGAGCCTGATGTTCAACTTTCACCTTCTGGCAAGTAATGCATCTTGCGACATACTCTGCTACGTCCTTCTTCATCCGAGGCCACCAAAAATGACTCTTCAGGTTCTGATACATCTTGGTGCTTCCAGGATGCATCGCATATGGCGTCATATGTCCTTCTTCCAGAATCTGAGTACGCAAATTACTGACATTGGGTACACATACTCGTTTCCCAATCATCAGTGCTCCATCATCAGCTATACGAAACTTGTCTTCTTTTCCACTCCTTACTCCTTCCTTTAGCTTGACCAGGTCGGGATCTCCATCTTGTAACTCCACTATCCATCCTCTTAGGTTAGACTTGACACTCATGTGTGCCAGCAAAGCTCCTGTATCATCAATTGTCAAGCCAACTCCCAGCTTCCTTAACTCGATAAGTGAAAACATCGAGTAACTAGTGGAGGCATCATCCGATTGTCTCCGACTCAAAGCATCAGCTACCACATTAGGCTTCCCTGGGTGATACTCGATAGTACAATCATAATCATTAAGCAACTCAACCCAGCGTCTCTGTCGCAGGTTAAGCTCCTTCTGAGTCATGATGTACTTAAGGCTTTTGTGGTCGGTGAAGATTCGACACTTCTTTCCAAACAAGTAGTGTCTCCAAATCTTCAGAGCCAAGATCACAGCTGCCATCTCAAGATCATGAGTTGGGTAGTTCTTCTCATGAGTCCTTAGCTGTCTGGAGGTGTAGGCGATCACTCGTCCTTCTTGCATCAACACGGCTCCTAAACCAAGTCCCGATTGCATCGCAAAACAACACATACTCAACTCCTGGCTTGGGTACTATTAGCACTGGTGCCGTGGTTAGCTTCTTCTAAAGCTCCTCGAAACTTTGTTGGCACTCCGGGCTCCAAACAAAAGCTTGTTCTTTCCTCAATAGCTTAGTCATGGGACTGGCTAATAAGGAAAAACCTTCTATGAACCTCCGATAGTATCCTGCAAGGCCAAGAAAACATCTGACTTCGGACACATTCTTAGGAGGCTCCCACTCCAACACAGCCTTAACTTTGGCAGGATCAACCTTTATTCCATCCCCGCCTTCTACATATCCGAGGAAGGAAACTTCTTCAAGCCAAAATTCACACTTGCTGAATTTTGCATATAGCTGCTTCTCCCGTAACCTTTGAAGCAGTATCCTCAAATGCTCTTCATGCTCTTCCTTACTCTTGGAGTAGATGAGGATATCGTCGATGAAGATCACAACGAACTTATCCAGGAACTCATTCAGTACCAAGTGCATCAAGCACATGAATACTGCCGGTGCATTGGTCAAACCGAAAGGTACCACAGTGAATTCGAAGTGGCCATACCGTGTGTGAAAAGCTGTCTTTGGTATGTCCTTCTCCGAAATCTTAATCTAGTGATAGCC
Organism: Turnera subulata; assembly: GCA_028386065.3. Taxonomy (NCBI): domain Eukaryota; kingdom Viridiplantae; phylum Streptophyta; class Magnoliopsida; order Malpighiales; family Passifloraceae; genus Turnera; species Turnera subulata. Next base: position 26,143 of record JAKUCV010002094.1, on the reverse strand, counting down.
CGATCGGAGATCAATCTTTGAAAACACCATTGCTCCTTGAAGCTGATCAAAAAGATCACCAATCCTCGGTAACGGGTACTTGTTCTTGATTGTCACATTGTTTAACTGTCGATAGTCTACACACATCCGCAGACTACCGTCCTTCTTCTTCACGAACAAAACTGGTGCACCCCATTGTGAGGTACTAGGTCTGATGAAACCTTTCTCCAGTAGTTCGTCTAGCTGCTTCTTCAGCTCCTGAAGCTCTGTTGGTGCCATCCTGTATGGTGCCATCGAGATAGGTGTAACTCTAGGTACAAGCTCGATGGTGTACTCAACCTTTTTGTCGGGTGGCAAACCTGGTAGATCATCTGGGAAAACATCAACAAACTCCCTCACAACTGATACATCTTCTGGGGTGGAGTCCTGTGTTTCTTCGCCTGGAATGTGGGTCAACAAAGCGTCTGGGCCATGTTGCTTCATTCCGTAGCCCTGGGTAGCAGAGATACTACATGTGGTTGTAGTTCTCCCCACTCCGGACAAAACAATCGTCCGACCTTCGGCGGATGTCAACCTCACTTGCTTAGCTTGGTAATCCACCAAAGCTTGATACTTCGACAACCAATCCATGCCTAGAATTATATCAAATCCTCCCATGTTCATGACAATGAGTCGGGCAGGAAAGGTTTCGTTCTCGTACACTAATGGTATATCCTTATAAACTCTATCTAACCTCACTATGATGTCTGCGGGTAATCTAACCCTCATCTATTTTTCTAGGGATACATCTTCATAGTTACGTTGCATAACATAGGTTTGAGCTATAAAGGAATGTGTAGCTCCAAGGTCAATTAATGTGAATGCAACACTACCATATACTGCAAAGATACTACTATAACTTGGGCAGCATCAGGGTCTTCTTCCGCGGTGATGACAAAAGCTCTAGGAACTGCTGTGCTTTGGTTAGCACCAGATTGGGTCCTTGCGGAAGGATTCCCACGACCATGACCTTGTCCATGAGCTCTAGATCCACTTGGCACGCTAGCCACAGAGGCCTGAACTGTTGGTGCCGGTGCAGAGTTATTGACTCTCCCAAACTTTGGGCATGCATATCGATAATGTCCCAACTCATTGCACTCAAAGCATCTGACCGATGATATGGGACGTCGAAAGCGGTTATCTCCAGAATTAGTCACACCAGATCCACTCCATCCTCCAGTTGAAGCTCCGCGGTTGTTAGTCCAACCACGTCCATGAGTCATCTGCTGATACTGTCCTCGTCCAGCTGTAGGTGCACTAGCAGCAGGTACATATGGCTTCTTATTCTGACTGGAAGGTACTTGCGGTGCATTTCTCTTCCGGCGATACTCCTGTTGATCACGCCATGTAACTTCAGCCTTCTGAGCATCCCTTACCATGTCCTGATATCCAGCATAATCCTTGCATCCCATGGTAGCTCGGATGTCTGGATGTAGACTTTTCCAAAAACGTTGACATCTGGCTTTGGTTGTTGCCACTAGATCTCCAACATACAGGGACAAATGATCAAACTTCTTCTCATACTCTGTCACGGTCATACTATCCTGGCACAATTCCACGAATTCGCGCTGCATGCGTTCATGAAATTCCTCGGTAATAAACTTATCCTTGAACATGGCCGTGAACTCAGCCCATGGCATCACCACTGGTTTCAGCAGGGCTCTTGTGGTAGATTCCCAGCATGTTGCTACTTCTTTACGGAAGAGAGAAGCAGCATAGTTCGCCCACTGGTCAGTTATGCACCTAATCTTAAGCATGACCCTGGCGATCTGAGGTAACCACTCGTCCGCCTCGCGAGGATCAGTCGCTCCTGAGAAAGGCTCACCTCCAAGGTCAGATAGCTTGGTAAAAATAGGGTCTTCGACTGGTCCCCTAGCTGCCTGTCGATGAAGGATCTGGGTCATCATGTGCATCATCTGCAAGGACATCTGGTATGGCATACCCGGTACCCCATCGTAGACATGTGGTTCTTCTTCGTATACATGCGGTTGATCGATTGACACTTGGTCCTCTTCCAAGTGCTATTGGGCGGCATGCTGGTGTCCCTCAGCCGGATCCATCTCCTCCTTCCTATATGAAGATGTATGCATGAGTATGATATTTATAACATGTGGAGCAGGATATGCACAGACAATCAAACAACAACCAAGGACCTACAGCCCGCTTTGCTGCCAAAATGAAACGCCCCGACCCGTATTTACCGTTATACACAGTAAACACGTGGGACCTACTATTTATTACAGAAACCACAACAAATAAATATCTCAAGTCAACAATATAGTACAACAACCGTACTGGACTCCGCTAAATGGAGACATTATTACAACATAGCATCAGAGGCAGAGTGACAAATGCAAGCAGCGGAAGTCTCATTACAACACAACAATAGTAATGAATATGATGCAACGCAGGATGGATCCGGGCCTGGCAGAGGGTGCGCCACATCTTGCCTCGAACGTACCTGAGCTACGCACAATCAAACTACGTGACCAGGTCACGCAGGCGAGGGGTGAGTCCGAAGTGCTCACCGGGTAAAATCCATAAGCAAATATACATATACAAGCAACCGATAATAATCAAGTCACATCAACAACAACTAACTTAGGTTCTCACAAACCTTAAATAACGCACACTTCGTGATTCTAGACACGCTATATCAATTTTATTATCAGGGCCCCTATCACAAGTTAAATGGTGGTCGTCGCCAGGTAGTCAAGCTAGCTAGCCCGTGGACCTCACCCTGGTACCTCCACGTAATAACTGGCACAGAAAGGGAGCAGACCCCAAGCACACTCTCCCCCAGCACCATAAAAATAAGACTACCATCTGGCTATTCCAACATTTAACCGTGACTTACTAAATATCTAAGTGTTTTCAATTTTATTATTTCTCTTCCCTCAACTAGTTACTATACTTCTATTATCCGACCATTATCTCATTATCTCGAGCAGGGTCACAGCCTCTCCGCTCGTCTGGATAATACCAACTTATTCCAAACTGTTATCCCATACTAGTACCCCTGGTACTTAACTCACAGTCAACAACAATATCAACAAACTCAACAGTAGCAATATTCTCAACAACATCAATGGCAACAATTATCAACTTAATTCATCACACAAGAAGTCATTCACAGCCACAAAGAATTATACCAGCAATTATCACACATAGTAAACAAACAACAACTTGATATCATGGGCAGTATATAAATATTTACTTATCCTCACCTTAGCCGATTTCCTATTCCTGAAAGTCCTCGAAATGTCTCGGCTCTGGATCCTCGGGATACTGCTCGTTATCAACTCCTATATCAAACAATAATATATGCACACGTAAGATGATATGCAAATGCCAGACTAATACTGTAAGCCATAAAATAAATACTGAACCAACTCGGTACTCCCCCGGGTTATTCCCATTATCATCATAATTCACCATTTATTTTCAAGTGTCAAAGTAATACCATACTTATACCCGGATATTACTCTGGTACAATACTTTGATAATACCCTTTCCAATTATTTACTTTCTCAAGACAATTATTTCTCCATATTATATACCGTATATATATTTTTTCCAAAACACAAGTTATTTTTATTTTCCAAGTTATTCCCAGAATTATATTTATTATTATTATTCCATAAAATACCAAGTAATTATTATTTCCCAAAATTATGTATTTTTCCTCTTTTCCATATTTTATATTTATTTTCCAAAATTCCCTTTCTTCTTCTTTCTTTTTAATTAAAAAGAACTAGGCCAACACTGTCAGCCCATGAACCAAAACTGGCAGCCCAACAGGTCCAGCCCACGGGACCCAGGCACCAGGGTCCAGGCCAGGACACAGACCCAGAACACGGGCTCGTGCCAAGGCGCGATCTCAGCCCTCTGGCCTGACCCAAGCCGCAACCCACTCGTGGAGACGGGTCGAACTCGACCCGCACCTTCAACCCGCGGGTCTGCAACTCACCTAGCGTTGACGAAGCGGCGCGGCGAGACACACACGGGCAGTGACAGCAGCGAACGGGAGAAAGCGCGACGAGGGGCTGCTATCGCCGTGGCTTGCTGCGGCTGACGACGACGAAGAAGGGTGCAGCGGTGACGGGCTAAGAGGAAGCGGGTCGACGGGTCCTTCGCTGCTAGCGGCGCGTCAGGCGGCGGTTCTGGGCGGCGAAGGTTGCGTCAGGTTGGCAACGGCATGAGGAAGGTGACGGTGTGGGTGGTGTCACGTGTGGCGGCACGGATCGTTACCGCGTGAATAGTAACAGGGGAGGAGAGGAAGGTGATGATGACGTGGCTTGTTTGGGTTGGTGGATGAGTATGCTTTTGTGTTTTTCTTTTTTTATTTTTTTCTGGTTTCAGTGCTTATGTAACGCCCCGGATTTTATTAATTTGATTTACGGAATTTCCGAAATTTTATTCCAATTTTTACCCTCGATAGGTTTTGGAGTTTCTGGTTATGGAAAATAACTTTTTTTTATCCTTGGGAAATGTCAATTTCCAGTTGAGATTTCTTAGGCTTCGGGTTTCGTTGATATCGGAATATATTTCGGGGTGAAACACGGGTCTTGTTGAGTCTTCGATCGAAACTATGTCGTTTTGAAGTTTTTTTTTTAAAAAAAAAGGAAAGAGGCGCGTTGACCAGGCAGGGGGGTTGACCGCGCCTAAGCGGACGACGGGTCGTCCACTAGGGCGGTCAACCCTAGCCCGATCCCCCTTTTCTCCTCTTTTCCACTTTCTTTTTTTTCTTTCTTCTCTTCTCCTCCCATTTTTCTTTTCTTCCTGCTGTTACTCCCCCACTCAGCCGCCGGCTGCAACGGCTATGTCCCCCACATCCCACCTTCAATCATGCCAACAACGGCATGATACTCACCACCTCTTCCTACTCCATCCGATTTCTCCTTCTTCTTCTTCATCTTTTTCTTTTCTTCTTCCCTCCAATCCATTCCTGCAACCCCTCACGCCTTCTCTTTTCTCTTCCAATTTCTTTCTCTCCCTCTCCATGTTGTTCTCTTTGAACATAAAACCCTCGCTCATTCCTTCTCCTTCCCTACAGCCGCCGTCGCCTTGCATAGGAGGGGAGCCGCTCGTGGAGTAACTGTGACGGGGACCAGGGGGCTCGTCTCGATCTGTGCATGTGTCTCGGGCTCGGGACCGTGTTCGGCAGTCGTCGCCTTGGGTTCTCTCGTCACTATCCACCGGTGGAGGACGAGCAGAAGAGGAGTGGTGCTGGGCTGCTTCGGTTGTGGCTGTGTCCAGGTCGGTGAGGCAGGCTGTGCTTAGCGCCGCCGCCTCTTGTTTCGCCGGGTAAGCGCCTCGCTACTGTTCTTTTCTCTTCTCGTTCTTCTTTTCTTTGTTGCTGTTTTGGCTCTTAATTCGAGTTGAGGGTTTTGGCTGGTTGCATCGCTGTGTTTGGGACCAGGTCTGAGGTTGTACTCGGGTCGTTGGCGTTTCAGGTAGTGTGTGGTGGTCGAGGCGGCAGTGGGCTCGTGCGTTGCTGGTGCAGGTTCCACTTGAGCAGAGACTGCAAGATCCTTTGTGGGGTTCGATTGACGCCATTGAGACTTTGGGGCTCGGATCTGGCATCAGGTTCTGCAGATTCATTTTCCGGTGAGTATTCCGGTGACCTCGTGTAGTTCTTAATTTGTTTCGTCGTTTTGTGCATATGAATTCAAAGAGTGGGATGTGAATTGTTGGTTTTTGGGCTTTGACAGCTTGTTGTGGGTTCTTTCCGGGTTGCTGTTGCGTTTCTTTAGGGTGTCGGGGTACTGTTCCGGCGAGGGTGACGGGAATCCGGCGAGGCTCGGGAATTTTCCGGCGAGGCTCGGGAATTTTCCGGTGAAGGCTCGGGTTCTGCTTAGCGGACTATATTTCTCGTTTTTATGAGTGTTAGACGGTATTATTCTTGTTTTGTCTCGGTTATACCATGTATTTAAACTTTGGAATTTATTTACCGAAATACATTTATATTTATATATTTAGTGAATTGCGGTTTACCGAGAGCGGAGAGTTAGAGTGGGTGGCCGGGAGAACTTACCGACACGTAGAGAGTTTAGGCTGATTAACCTTGGGCTCGGGATGGCTTTAGGACGGTTTTTAGGAAAACCGAGCCCAGGCCCAATAATCTCAATTTGAAGCTTAGAATGTTTTAAATGGACTTGAAGTTATGGACTTAGGACCTAATCACAAATAATTAAATTCACGGACATTAGGAACGGGCTCGAAGCCCAATTTCACAATCTGTAAATATGGACTTAAGAATATGGACCTCGGCCCGGAATTCATGACTAAGGGTTTAGTGGGCCTTAGGCCCGAGAATTGTTTATGGATTTAGACCGATGAACCTTAAATCCCTAATCGTTGGAGTTATGGAATAGAAAATAACCTTTTGGACTTAGACCCGGAAATCTTATAATCGGATAGTTAAGGTCGGGAGTTACTCGATTGGAGCATACCTTAGCATGCATATACGTTTTTACTTCAAACATTGGTTTAGTGATTACATTGTGTACCGGTAATCAGGCACGGGAGATACCCCGAGAGCTGTGGACTAAGATCGGGAAGAAGTCATAATCTGCATTTTGAGGTCACATTACAAGTCTTTTTATATATGTTTTGTGAATGCATGTTGGTGTGGTTTGTTTGTTTACTTGCCTTGTTTGCCACATGCGATGATTGGAATTGTATACCTGATTTTTCTCACATGTCTAATCTCTATATGAAAAACTGTTATGAAAAACTGCTTTGGTGATAATGTGTGGTTATGGGCCGCAGGCCCGGATGAAACAGGGACACATACAATTCACACATCCCTGAAAGACATAATGTATCTCAACGGAAATGTAAAAAAACGTAATTAAGAATAAAATACAAAATTCTACTGTGTATCGGTTGGTAGCCCCGAGGGAGGGTTGGGTACCCTCGGGTCATATTATGCTGTTTAGCATGGTATCCCAGGGGATATAGGTGCACCCCTGGAAGACTTGCACCGGTTAGGTGTGTCTGAGTGCACCCTCAGGTAGCTAGCGGCCACTCGAGATTTTTCAGTGGTTTTTGGCATCAAAATCTACCCCTTCTGAGGTTCGACATTTGGGTTTCACACCCTGATCTGATCAGATGCGCTACCGAGACTTGACTCACAGTAGAGGGCCCATAATAATAAAAATAATAAATGTAACAATAAAATAATGCATTGAACCTAATTAATCAGAACAATAACGCAATAAGATGTTTATGTGTTGGTGTGTGATTCTGATTTGCTTGTATGCTGTACTTGTGCTCGTGAGCTACTCACCCTACGAGCATGACTTCACTTTCATGTATATTTAGACTTTTAATGATCACAGAGTAGGCGACTCACATAATCGCCACCGTTGTTTTTCAGACTTTAGTTAGCGTGCAGTCTCACTTATACCTTCGACTCGGAGTTCAGACACAGACACTTCAGCAGGTAGTTGTGCATCATCTCTCGGTGGGATCCATAGGGCCATATGCATGTTATTTTCTACTTTGATTTGTTACTTTCATCTTCCGCTGCATGAGTAATAATTCGAGATGTCATAAATGTTTTACATTTTTATCGGCGGTTTGCCGAAGTTTAATTTTGTGATATTATTTCGGCGTGATGCCGTGGCGGCTTACGACTTGATAAGCCGGTTGATCTCATTTATTTTTATGACATTTCGTTGTTAATAAATTTTTATGGACAATGTTTGTATGCTGAGGCATCGGTATTCGTATCCCGGGTTTCAAGAGTATTTTGATAATTCTCTTTCATTTAAATATTTTATTTTATTAAGTTGGGATACGGGCCTCCACAGTTGCAGATGAGTTGGTGAAGGTGCTCTCCTTGAGGGGGATAAAAAGCATCACGTCCCGAGTTCGAATCCCTAGTGCTGCAGCATGGTAAAGGATTAAACCCAAGAGGTGTGGGCTGAGGGATGTGATGTAACAATACCTGAATATGGTGGGTCCCTCGGGGAGAGGGCCTTCACAGAAAAGGCGCCTTTTTTTGTGAAGGCCCTCTCTCCGAGGGACCCACCATATTCAGGTATTGTTACATCACTCCCTCCGCCCGATTAAATCCTTTACCATGCTGCAGCACTAGGGATTCGAACTCGGGACGTGATGCTTTTTATCCCCCTCAAGGAGAGCACCTTCACCAACTCATCTGCAACTGTGGAGGCCCGTAACTCATCTACAGATGAGTTGGTGAAGGTGCTCTCCTTGAGGGGGATAAAAAGCATCACGTCCCGAGTTCGAATCCCTAGTGCTGCAGCATGGTAAAGGATTAAACCCAAGAGGTGTGGGCTGAGGGATGTGATGTAACAATACCTGAATATGGTGGGTCCCTCAGGGAGAGGGCCTTCACAGCTTAGCAAGGGCTTAACCGGTTCACTGGGTGGATTTTGCTCTGAGTTTTTGTTAGCGGAAGTGAGGATGGGTACAGGCAGTAGGTTTGCAGGAAGAAGATGGTGTGCACTGGGGAGGCAGATGAAGGCACAGGTAAGGCATGCAAGACTGGTGAAGTACGAGCAAAACACTGGTAAGGCACGGGTAACACAATCTGCTCACAGGCTTCACAGTAGAAGGCGGCGGCAGCCTTAATACTGTGCGGCATGTGAGGCGGGTTCTGTCCGGACCAGAAAATAACTAATATACCCCCTTGACTTTATTTCTGGTCCGATAACTCGAGGATAAACCTGACTTTTCTGAAGATTCCTGGACCTAAAAAATTCCAACTCTGGTCCGTAAAATCTGCGGAAAAATCTAGGACGTGAGTTAAGGGTCGGTTTTAGAATCCGATGCATAATTGACCCTGAAATAATTACCAAAGATTATTTTTATATGGTAAATTACTGTACAAAGCATTTTACAGTCCGATAAAAAAATAAATTTTTACCCGGGATGTTACATCTATAGTCATATTTTATACTATATTTTATTTCATTCATTTTAATTACTAAAATTCAATAATTGTTTTCTAAAGAACTCATATAAATTTATTTTTATTCATTTTCTATAATACATGATTCTATCAGAATTTATATAAGTTTTTTATTATTTCTCTATTTTTTTCATACAAAAATCATATAATTTATTTTATTTATTTTCTATAATACATGATTCTATCAGAATTTTATGTTAATTTTTTATTCATTCTCAATTTTTTCATATAATTTTTATTCATCTATAATAATTTACATAATATAAAATTTTTATAATTTTCAAATATTATTACATGATAACAAATTAATTTTTATTTTCTCGTTTCTTAATTTTTTATGTCGAATTTTTAAATTTTAATATTATTTGTAATATATTATTCCGTAACACACTTATATTTGCACCTTTTATTTGTTGCCTTCACCTTTCTTCCATAGAATTTATATTAATTTTTATAAATTTTTTATGTAGCATGATATAGTTTTTAAATTTGATATTAGTTCTCAATTATTTGTATTTTTTTACATATATATCTTATTTATTTTTATATATAAGATATCATAATATATTTTTTAAATTTTTTTAAGGCAATACGAAGATAATTATTCTATTCAATTTATTAGATACTTTTATCAGTTATATATTAATTTGATTTATTAGATAGTTTCAATAAACTTCAAGCATCCCTTCTGAGTTCTCACGATTATTCTTCTTCATAATCGTTATTCTTGATTTTAATTTTTGCTAAGTGTTAAAGTTCTTTTTTGTAATTATATTTTTTTAGTACTTATTTTTTTATTACTGTTATTCGTATAATCTAAAGGGATAAGAACTCTTCAGAATAACTTTTTGTATAGCAATCCTTAGATTGAATTTTCTTTAACGATATTTGTTGATGTTCATGATATTCTAAATTCTATAACTTATCATATTTAATTATATATCTAATAAAAAATTCATTATATTATTTTTTGACTTTTATCTATACTATCTATAAAAGCATGACCTCTTCAAATTGAAAGATTAAAATATCCTTATTTAATATTATATTAGTAATAAGAAATAATGAGTGATACGTCATACATTAATGAATGACATGTAATCTATTATAAAAAAATTCTTATACTATAAGAGTGAGAAAATTAATTAAATCACTTTCTTTATTAAATATATAATTTAGAATATTCAAGAATATCAAAAAATTACAAGTCTATACGTCTTGAATAACAACTCTCTGTAATTTAATTAATTTGCTCACTGTTATAGTATAAGAGAATTTTTATAATAAACTACATGTCATTTATTAATGTATGGCGTATCACTCATTATTTCTTATTATTAATATAATATTAAATAAGGATATTTTAACTTGGGGAGGTCATGCTTTTATAAATAGTATAGATAATCCGAAAATCAGTATATATCAATCTGGTCAAAACACAAAAATTACCGGATCTATAATATCACAATTCGAAATACATACAGGAGGAGAAGATAAAAGAGGCTTGCCAATCAGGACTAGCTTCCCTTTAGGATAGGCTGTAGCCAAGAAGTAGTTCTTGGCATGAGAAAAGGTGCAATGCAAAAATTGGGTTCTATATAGTTCTATGTCTTCAATGACCATGCTCTCTTTTGTTTTTTCAGGGTAGCTTGGGTAATTGAGTCATGTTCAAATCATATACCTAATATTGGCTATTTTTCCTTATAACCTGTGATGGGAGGTTAATTGAGAGAATCTAAGGAAATCCCGAATCCATTTTGAATTTATACCTTTGGCCCAGGGCCGAATATCTGGGCAGTTGTCCATTTTTCGGGATCACAATCCACGGATCCAGTGTTTTTTCGCAGCTTCACTTGAGGATTTAAAAATTAGCAAACAAATTTTTATTTGTAATATTTAAGAAAATAAATTAATTTATTTTTTCAATAATGCTAGAGTTACTAAGGATTTTCTACTAAGAGACTCTTGTTAACATATGTGGCATGTTTACATTGGCTAATTTTATTAGCTCTCCACCTCATCTTTGTTTTTATTTATTATTTCAAAAATTAGAATTTTCCAATCATAAAAATCTTACCTATTAATTTTTCATGATATCTTTCCTTTTTATTTTATTTTCTTTTTTTTATTGAATTTCTCTCCATAAAAAATGGAGATGACGAATTAATTCCCTTCTTTCTGTCTCTTCTGCTGCCAATATTCATGAATGGTTTTAATTGCTTCCATGGCAAAAAATCAGCCATAAGCTTTCTACCTCATTGGATGTAGACCGAACACGTTGTTGAGTGTATGAAGCCTTTTCAAACATGTCCATCATCCTCTCAAATATTTCTTAGGAAATCTCCCACAACCTGATGCTTTCAACTTCTGAAGCATGAGATTTTTCGACAACCACTCTTCGTCATCACTATCCATGTCATACAGAATCTTTATGGATTCAAAGCCATTTCAACAACTATTTCAACCTGCCGAAAGTACTTGGAAGAACTTCTAACAAATGGTAATTTTATCCCATGAGCATCAATTTCTTCAATAAGATGAACCCCAGAATCGGGATGTTCTTAACTAATGTAGCTCGATTGTTCCGATTGTAGCATTCTTCATGTATCACCTTGAAAAGGTCCACCTGAAGGATTTCGATTTACATATACATAGAATAGATAAGGGGACTTATCTGTAAGTGAAGCGGAAGCGTTGTCAGGATCAAGAGCCACGGCTTGAATTACTGGTCGGTGGAGACCGTCACAGTGTGTCGGATCGGCCTCCTAGTTTCCACGGTCTAAACCCTAGAATGCAGTGTGTGCAGGTTATCTGAGTGTTTACACAACACCTGTGTATATTACATTCAGTATATCAGCCTCCCCTTGTGGCGGCTTATATAATACACTAGTTGGGCCCAGTTGGGCTTAAGTGAGCACCCCTTATGGGTGGACTCACTATTTTCCAACATCTCCCACTCACACATAATGGGAGTGCTCATAAACACAATCATAAGAAACAAATTCTCATTAGAAACTGCAAACATCCATACAGGGAAGTAGAACCGTGCGACCAGCATACAGTGAGAGCTAAATGTTATACATCTGTTAGGAATATATAGCCTCTCATCCAGAAGAAACCTGCAAGTAGATCAAAAAGTATGCAAGTACCCTAGATCATAAATCACATTAGAAATCTACCGAAGATCTCTCTTTTAAATATACATTGTATTCACAATTATAACCGTATGTCATAATTGGTGCACCGGTGAATACAAACTAATGTGATTTCGGTCAATGATCTTCCTCTTCTCACGATCCCCTTAACTCAACTTAACTTGCTTTTCTAGACATGTCCCGCCAGACCGAATCAATGGTCCATAGGCCTTGTGCCCATTATATTGTCCAACCCAATTATTATAGGCTACTAAAGCCCATATAATCACAAGACCCATATGACTTGTCCGGCTCAATAAACGGCTCATTCGGCTCGGCTGTAAGACGTCTCAGGTTCGGCTCAGCGGGTCGACTTATCCGGCTCGGCTTGCCGACACTTTTATTTTTTATTTTTTTATTTTTTTTAGAAACATTCACAGCCATACGATCCAATCCATCGCAACCGTTCGATTTGAGAAGGATGCCCTAGGCATCATCTTCTCCATCAACCAACACGAGCCGCCGCCGCCACCTTGTGAAGAGACTCCTGTTAGTGTAATATGCCCAAAAGCCAATCATGGATGATTATTTGTAGTCATGTATACGCATTAAGGTTATTCCAATAAGTATCGTTTATGAGATAAACGCTTGCACATACTTATAACCAAAGAATATTTCATATTCTTAAATGTCCCTAGTCGATTATTATTACGGATGGGTTGTAATAATAAGTTAAGGCTAGCGTATGTTGAGAATTGCATATGTGATATGAATTCTACATACGGGTACAAGTTGGAGAACTTGTGGACTGGACCGACCCACATAAGAACACTACATGGAACGTTATATGTATGTCATTAGTGTTTCTTATAAATGTATTGTCCTCCGACCTGAGATCGTCAAGGTATCCAACATATGAATCATGTACTTTTTCGGGGATCAAGAAACATAGATTAAACATATACGAGATTGACATATTCCATGTCTCGTGTTTGATCTAGATAATGGGACGAAGGGACGATGACATGTTCCGAGGCATAGAGAATCAGTACTGATCTTGTCGTTCGGGTAGCAATGATGTGTTGCTAGACGCCGCTCTTTGCTTATAATTGTAAAATGAGAATTTTACAACTATTGCCGGACATTACAAGTGCCTACAGGGTCACACACATAGAACCGTTGATTCGAGCAGGTGGTTGAACCGTGGTTGGACCATGGTTGGACCGAGTGTGGTTGGACCGTGGTTGGACCATGGTTGAACCAGGTCGTTTTGGGCTGGTTGGTTCACTTATTGTCAGAATAATTGAGCCACACTAAGTGCCATGTGATGTGTATTACATTGTTGCTAAGTGGTGGACATTATCATAAGACTCCTAATCTAGTTGGCCAAAAGGTGTTGGCCACCTTGTCTTCCACTTTAGTGAGTTGGAAAGGAAAGGCATAATTTGATTATGCAAGGGTCTTTCCAAAAACGTTTTGGGTCTGAAAATTCTGAGCTTTAGAGTGTCTAGAGTATCCTTGAGAGTTTCATAACATACACATCATTCTCTTCATTCTTTGTGAAAGAAAGAAGAACAAAAACACCACAAACACAAGCACCCGCTTCTTGTTGCTAGCACATCAGTTCGGGTGAGCTCGGGATTGGATTCGTGTGACGATTCCAAGCCGGTCACGGTTCGTGTGGATACCGTAGAGGGGCGAGGCTTTTGTCTGGCTCTAGCTGATTCTGTTTTACAGTTGGGTGAAAGACCTCAACCGAACAAGGTATGTAAATTTTGTTATACGGTTTATGCATGCTTCACTTGGTTCTTGGTTAAGTTTCCTTGTTTCCGCTGCGTATTTTGCTTGTTGTGCATATTATGAATGTCATGATAGCTCTAGGGAAACTTACAACTCCCACCGGAGCTGTGATGGCGACCAACGGTGGGCGAGGCTGCCGTGGCCAAGGAGGACGCAACGGCGACGCTCGCCACCGCAGCAGCATCCAACCACAACCGTCGCCACAACGACGATCGAGATTAGCCGTAGAGTCGGCCGCCGCTGCATCGTCGAAGCGCTCCCACTGGAGCTGCTGCCTTCAGCCACCGAAGAGGACGGCGCACACGAGCAACCGGAGCATCGACCACCATGGCATCGTGCTCCTCCTACAGATCGCACGCTTACAGCCAACAAAAAAAACACCAGCCACCGCCGCATCTGCCGTTGTGAGTAGAGCAGCCCAGTTCGCGTCCATGAAACGCCAGGGCAGCAGCGGCAGCGGGCAACCACGGACGTCGCCTTTTGTCTCTTCACAAACAACTCTCAACCCGACGCGACAGGGAGCGTACGAGCGTGACCTGTGCCTGCACTCGATCCGCCGTCGCGACAGCCAGAGGGGGATGCCTTCGTCAGTCGCCTTCTGCAGCTCAGGCAACGCGCCGCCGTGGCGGAACAACCGTGAGTGGCGCTGCGGTGCGCGCCTCTTCTGCCCGGTCCGCCGCCGTGTGCAGCGCGATGTGAATGGTATTGGGGTTTCTTGGTTTTTCCAAATCAAAACTCACTGATCCAGTGCCTTTTTTTTATACCAGTAAAATATACAATCTGTTGTTTATCAAATCAGTTATATCAAATACAATCCTGTATTGTATTTTGTTGGAGAACAATTGATACAATCATACATATCATGTCGAAGCACATAATCTTCATCAATTAAATACTCAGTCATAAAGTAAACAATATTTAATTGAATTTCATGGATTGAACAAAGCAATCACCGATGAATCACATATACTCAATTCAACCAGAAAACAAGCCTAATGGCTCCGCTACCAATGAAGGATTTCGATGTACATATACATAGAATAGATAAGGGGACTTATCTGTAAGTGAAGCGGAAGCGTTGTCAGGATCAAGAGCCACGGCTTGAATTACTGGTCGGTGGAGACCGTCACAGTGTGTCGGATCGGCCTCCTAGTTTCCACGGTCTAAACCATAGAATGCAGTGTGTGCAGGTTATCTGAGTGTTTACACAACACATGTGTATATTACATTCAGTATATCAGCCTCCCCTTGTGGCGGCTTATATAATACACTAGTTGGGCCTAGTTGGGCTTAAGTGAGCACCCCTTGTGGGTGGACTCATTATTTTCCAACACCACCATTCATATTCCAAGACAAGTCAGCTGACGATTAAAGACCATGTGATTCCTTCCCCGAATGCTTTTCATTAGATGATGGAATTTCAACCGTAATAGGTATAAAAAATGGAGAGAAATTTAAAAAAGGAAGGATGAAAAAAATTAAAAAGGAAAGACATCATGAAAAATTAATAGGTAAGATTTTTGTGATTGCAAAATTCTAAATTTAGAAATAATAAATGAAAACAAAGAGGATGTGGAGAGCTAATAAAATTAGCCAATATAAACATGCCACATATGTTTGTAAGAATGTCTTAGTAGAAAATCCTTAGTAACTCTAGCATTATTGTTATTTTTTTTGGTCTGGTAATAAATAAATAAAGGCTTAATAGGTCATTTGGCCCCCCAGTTTGTCCCTCACTTTAATTTTGGGCCCCCAGTTATTAAACTAATGATTTTGCACAGTAATTTGTCATCATCTCTTGGTTTTGGCCCCTGAATCAGTTCATTAATTATATGATGACATATGTCATGGTTTTAATAAAAGAAAGAAAGAAACCAATAAACTCACCCACACCCAATCCCTCACCTCATAACCCAAAATTTGTTTAAAACAAAGAAAAACCTCATAACCCAAATTTCATTTAAAACTAAGAAAAACCTCATCACCCAAAAAAATTAATCCAAAAAATTAAATAAAAACTAAAATATTTTTAATAATGAGCACAAAAAAATATAAAAACATAAAAAAATTATTTAAACACAGAAAGTATGAATGAAAAAAATTTAATAATATGAAAATAAAAAATTATTAAAAGAGGAAAATAGAAGGAAAAAAAATATAAACCAGGAAAAATAAGAAAAATAATACCAAAAAAATTTAAAAAATATATAATTAGCACAAAAAATATTGTTAAAAAAATATTTAACAATAATATAAAGATTAATTATTTTTTAAAGTTAAATATGCATCATTGAGATCTAAAACTAAAAAAATATTAAAAAAAGAAATAATTAAATAATACTAAATAAAAAATAGAAACATAAGAAAGTAATCAAAAAAATAAATAAAAATACTATTATCCATAAAAATAACATTAAAATATAAAAATATAATAAAAATCAGAAAAATTAATAAAAAAGCTAATACTGTGCAAAAACAAAAATTAAAGTAGGAAAATATAATATTAACACAAAAAATATTATATAAAATAAAAAATACTTATCAATAATATAAAAATATTAATTTTGTAAAGTGTCGCCTATTACGTTCTGGTCTATTTGCTATGGCTTTTGGCTTGCACATAGCATAGCCTCATAGTTGGTTATTTACTAAACTTTATACTAACTCTGCATATGGCCTTGAAAAAAAATGCTTCCAAATGGAGTTTCTTCAATTCAAAACTAGAACGGAGTTCAATTACATTGCATAAAAAGCATTCGTAAATATGTCTAATAAAATATATCGCCATAGGTAACACTGTCCACATCTCGCACTGCCAAATAAAAAATACTTTTCATGCCACCAACATATGATAATGACTTCTCCCTTGACATTGACACGAATGACCCACTATGATTAATTATAATTCTGTAATCGTTCATTGCACCTGTAATAAGTAAATATTCAATCAAATGCACAACTACATGACAAGCATGCAACAAAGGTCTAACAAGTAATCAAAACATACAAAAAGCGCATAAAATTATTTATCCTGTTTTATTTTGTTTGGTCAAAGCATTAGTGATCTCATTAACAACTTACTTACAAGTGTAATCGTAAGGCACTGGTTTTATCCATACACACCAGAACTAACAAGCAAATAAAATTAA
This sequence comes from Turnera subulata, assembly GCA_028386065.3. NCBI lineage: Eukaryota > Viridiplantae > Streptophyta > Magnoliopsida > Malpighiales > Passifloraceae > Turnera > Turnera subulata. The sequence continues at coordinate 9,095 of JAKUCV010002094.1, read as the reverse complement.
TATTGATCCCAGAAAGAAATATTGTTTGGTTATATTACATAATACATACAAAGTATAAAAAAGATTAGTAGATTAAGAAGCAATATCTTCCCGGAACCCAAAAACAAGAACGACTTACTAATAAAAGCATAATGCCAATTAAGAGTAGAGAAAAACTTTTTCAATACCTTTTCTTTGTGGGTGGAATGAATTCAATCCTTTATAGAGGCTTGATTAAGATTGCTCCACATCTTGTTTTGTGGTCATTGTTTTTTTTTCTGATTTGTCTGCAATCGATTTAGGGTTTTAACTTTGTAGGATTTTCTTTGTTTTAGTCGAAATTTGGGTGATGAGGTTTTTCTTTGTTTTAAACGAAATTTGGGTTATGAGATTTTTCTTTGTTTTAAACGAATTTTGGTTATGAGGTGAGGGATTGGGTGTGGGTGAGTGTATTGATTTCTTTCTTTCTTTTATTAAAATCATGACAAGTGTCATCATATAATTGGTGAACTAATTCAGGGGCCAAAACCAAGAGATCATGACAAATTACTGTGCAAAATCATTAGTATAATAACTGGGGGGCCAAAATCAAAATAAGGGACAAACTGGGGGGCCAAATGACCTATTAAGCCATAAACCTATTAAGCCATAAATAAATTAATCTATGAAACTTATGTGGTATGTGGATTTCATCCGATAACTTCTGGATGTCGCTCTACTACGGTCGACAAGTAGAATCACGTGTGCATAAACTGGATATTCGGTTTGCCTTTTTTTTTTTTTTCTCTCGATGCTAATAATTTGTCTTATTAATGAAGACATAACGAAATACGCAGTTGGTCATGAAGTTAGGTGACCAATTGACGAGGAGAGATTGCTCTCCTCAAGGTTGGACGTAGTGCGGAGAAAGGAGGAGCATTATTGGCATCAGCCCTCAAGGTGAAGTGGTTTGTTAGCAGGGGAAGAATATGAGCAGCACAACACACTTTATTTTATTTGTCAAAACCACACACATAAAACACTAGGGTATGTTCCTTTATATAGTGTACCACAAATATCATAAAACCTAGTCCTTTTAGATTTAGATTTCCTACCACAATACACACTTATTAAATAAATAAATACTTAGTTTAATATTCCACATTGCCTCCCTTAAACTAAGTCTTCAAGCTTCATCATGCCCATCATCTTTTTGAGCTTCAGGAACACTTCGGTCTTAATGGCTTTGTGAAAAATCTGCAACTTGATCTTCAGATGAACAAAACTCAAGCACAATTTCTTTGTTTTGCACCAGCTTACGAATGTAGTGATACTTGATGTCAATATGTTTGTTGCGACCATGGAACACTGGATTCTTTGACAATGCAATGGCTGACTTGTTATCACAATACACTGTAGTAGGCTTCTCTTGAAACTGCTTTAGCTCACTAAGCATCTTCCTCAACCAAACTGCTTGAGTAGCAAATTTCCAACTACAATGTATTCTGCTTCAACTGTAGACAATGCAACCACCTGCTGCTTCTTGGATGACCAAGAGAAAACACCACTGCCAAGATGAAAAGCAAACCCAGAAGTACTCTTCCTCTTCTCAATGTCTCCAGCCCAATTACTGTCTGTATAGCCAACAAGCTCCACATTGTTAGTAGCAGAATAGAAAATGCCATCACTCAATGTACCTTTGACATAGCGCAGGATGCGCTTTGCAGCTTGCCAATGAGACTGTCGTGGAGTCTCCATAAACCTGCTCACAAGTCCAACACTGTATACAATGTCTGGCCTTGTAGCTGTCAAGTACCGCAAGCTTCCTACCAATCTCTTGAAGTTGGTAGCATCAACCAAGTCACCACTGCCATCCTTCTCTAACTTCAATCTCTCCTCCATTGGAGTCAGAATCGGATTGCTATTTTCCATCTTGAACTTCTTCAACACATCACCTACATATTTTTTCTGTGAAACAAATATGCCTCCCTGCATCTGATTAACCTCAATGCCAAGAAAATATGACATCAAACCCATATCTGTCATCTCAAACTGTGCAATCATCTCTTTCTTGAACTTCATCAACAATTCAGGATTGTTACTAGTGAAAATCATATCATCAGCATACAAGCACACAATAGTCACATCTCCCAACTTGTTAGACTTCACATACAAAGTGTGCTCATAAGGACACCTGTGAAAGCCATTCTCAATAAAATAAGAATCAATTCGCTTGTACTAAGCTCTAGGTGCCTGTTTTAAGCCATACAAGGCTTTCTTCAACCTGAAAACTTTCTCTTCCTCCGCCTTCTTCACATAACCAAGAGGTTGTTCAACATACACCTCTTCCTCAAGCACACCATTCAAGAAAGCATATTTCACATCCATTTGATAAATCTTCCAATTACTTTGTGCAGCAATAGAAATTATCATTCTCACAGTATCAAGCCTTGTAACAGGAGCAAAAATCTCAAAGTAATCAATACCTGGCTTTTGTTTGTAGCCTTTTGCCACCAATCTTGCCTTGTATCTTTCCACCTCTCCATTAGGCTTGTACTTGGTTTTGTTCACCCACTTGACACCAATGGCTTCTTTTCTAGCCGGCAATAAAGTCAACTCCCAAGTTTTATTCTTCTCGATGGCATGTATCTCCTCATCCATGGCCTGAATCCAACGATCATCTTGTGCAGCATCCTGATATAATAGGTGATCACAGTCAACAAAGAAAGCAAAGTGTGCCATCTGTTCTTCATCACTGGGATCATTGTCATTCCCAACAACATAATCCTGCAAGTGTGTAGGCCTTTGTCGATTACGTTGTGGATGACCTGGCACTGCTTGTTGTGTTGGTGGAGGTTGTGCAACTTGTTCTTTCGCTTGTTCAACTTCATCTTCTGCTTCTTCTGCTTCAACTCTCTCAGTGACTAAGTAATGTGGGACTGGCTGTGAATCTGCAGATGACCAATCCCAAACTCCTTGCTCATCAAACGTAACATCTCTGCTAATCACCACCTTCTTCGTCAATGGATTGTACAACTTGTATCCCTTTGTCTCATGGCTATACCCAAGGAAAATACACTTCTCTGCCTTGTCATCTAGCTTCTTTCTCAATGCATCTGGAATATGAGCATAAGCAATGGAACCAAACACCTTCAAGTGACTGACATTCGGCTTCTGACCAGTCCATGCTTCTTGAGGTGTTTTTCCATCAACACTCCTGGTAGGACATCTGTTCAACAAATAAACAGCACAAGAAACAGCTTCTGCCCAAAAAATTTTAGGCAAATTTTTGTTATGCAACATACTCCTCACCATATCCATCACAGTTCTGTTCTTCCTCTCTGCAACTCCATTCTGTTGAGGAGTATACCTTGCTGTCAACTGGTGCTTCACACCATTTTGGTTCAGAAAATCATCACAAACAATATACTCAGTGCCTCTGTCAGTTCTCAAAGTCTTAATTGTTAGTAATATGCCCAAAAGCCAATCCATGGATGATTGTAGTCATGTATATACATTAAGGTTATTCCAATAAATATGATTATGAGATAATCGCTTGCACATATTTATAACCCTAGAATATTTTATATTCTTAAATGTCCCTAGTCGATTATTATTATGGATGGGTTGTAATAATAAATTAAGACTAGTGTATGTTGAGAATTATATGAGATATGAATTCTACATACGGGTACAAGCTAGAGAACTTGTGGACTGGACCGACCCACATAAGAACCCTACATGGAACGTTATATGATTGTCATTAGTGGTTCTTATATGTATTGTCCTTAGACCTGAGATCATCAAGGTTCCCAACATATGAGTCGTATACTTTGATATTATTCCTAGTCATCCGTAACTGGGTGGACTTAAGGGTAATCATTGAGTATATGATAAATGTGTAGTGGGTTTTGTATGATCCAGAGGGGATTCATCCAACCCATATAACGGGTATATTATCAGATGGTTTCTTGATAGAGTTGAACTGTTAAATGCATGGCCATGCTCGGATTAGGTGATATGGCAATATCACGAGTATCCGTTTTACACAGTTAACTCGGGGATCAAGAAACTAAGATTAAACATATACGAGATTGACATATTCCATGTCTCGGTTTAATCTTGATAATGGGA
>JAKUCV010002093.1:0-48983 GCA_028386065.3 Turnera subulata | reverse complement strand
AAAATATTATTAAAATAAGTAACATTCAAATTTTATAAAGAAATGATATTATGTGTCAGTAAAATATATTTTGGTAAAATGGTTGAATTGGATACTATTTTTTCATATTTATGTTTGAAATTTTTATTATTTAATGGTTGGAAACAATAATATTTTATAATTTTGTAATATTTATTTTTCTTGTTTCAAAAATTTTGATGTACCAAAAGAATATTTTTGGATTTCACCACAGCTTATTACTCGCAAAATGTATCGGAGCGCATTCACAAAAGATTTGGCACTCACATGTTACCATTGGAGTGCAATTTTGGAAAGTTTGTGGGTAATTCTATAAATAAACGAGTTTTAAAAAATGTGCAAGTAGCAGACAAAAAATTAAAGGCAGACTTTTTATTGGTCCAACTAGGCATGGGTAAATTTACCCAACATTTTGCCCAGGGTAGGATAGAATTACCCTTGTTTTCGTTGTATTATTAATCCCTTTTTCCAGTTTTTTTTTTTTTGGGTTTGGTTTTGCTTTGTTGGCTGGTCTATGCAAACAAGAACATACAACGGCTCTCTGCGTTTGTTTTGATTCTGTTCGTTATTTCTTCTTGTTTTCCAGATTCTTAATTTGTTGTTTATTGATGGGGGCTAAACTGGATGTACTTTGTTTCTATTGTAAAACCAAAAATAATAATAATTTATATGAAGTGTGTCTTTGGGATGCCCCACCTACCTCATGAAAAGAATCAATTTCTTATTGGAGTAAATAGTTTTTTCTATCCTTACACTTTATCAATTTCGTATTTGTTGTCCCTCTTTATTTAATTTTACTCATGTTGTCCCTCAACTTACAATCTACCGGGCCACATTGTCCATTTTACCCGCTACAGCAGGTCGATTATCGTGATGTTGACACGTGTTACATGGCCCCTTGGACTGCCCATTTTTTATCGTTTTCTTCTTTTTTTTAACCAATGTTATTTTTAGAAATAGCTTTTCTAAAAAACCCAAATTATGTTTTTTTAAAATACAGTTGATGGTGGTGGGACCTACACACAAATGCTAAATGCTATTTTTTTTCAAATAAACATTAATTGCGATTAAACCATAAAAATATCTCATAACCCATCGTTAATAAAATTTCATAATACAAGTAATTGCAATATAAAATAAACTAAATTAATCATGTTTAAAAAAATCAACCAATTACTTTGCTCGATTTCTCACGCCCTCCTTTGCTCTCTCCCTCTTTCTTCTCCTTCCCTAGTTTCCTTTCCCCTGCTTCCGCCTGAAAGCACCGCTGCCCGGGGACGCCTCCCTCTTCCGGACCTTCTACTCATTCCCAAAACCCGTCGTCGGTGCCTTGGCACTACCCGCGCCGCCGCACCATAAACACCCCACCCCTCTTTACTCACCCTTACTCCCTGCCCTCGCATCGTCGTTTTCCCCTCTGCCGCCGCCACCGCGACGAATCTCACCGCCCCTGCCTCTGCTCGTTACCGCCACTGTACCCATCTTGTGCCGCCAGCGCCGTCAAGGAAAGGAGTTTAGGTATCTGCTGAACCCAAAAGCCGACACCTCTTTTGTAAACCCCTCCCTCTTCTCTCTGTTCGCACCATCGAAGGGGTAAGCATTGCTGCCATTCGGCTTACCTCTTTTCTGTGTTTGTTTTGGTGATGTCGCTAATCGGGTCAATTGTTGGTTGGGGCTCTGTGTGCTTGTAATCAGGGGTGGATTGGGTTGTTGATTGTTGTGTTGGTGGGTGGATGGCGTTGATACTGCTGCTGTGGTCGTGGGTGTTGGTATTGTGGGTGGCTGACCCGTCGTCGGCGCCTTGGCACTACCCGCGCCTCAATCCGCCACTGCCGCCTTCAGAGTCGAGTTTGTGTTGGTTGTCGGCGGCGGAAGTGTTTCAGGTTTATACCGGTACTATGGCGGTGGTTGTTCTGCTGGTGAGTTGATTTGTCACTAGCGAGTCTAAGGGTAAGGCTTCAATTCCTCTATTATGTCCTCCTTGGATCTGGACATTTCTTGTTATTGTTGGTTTGTTTTTGTTGAATTGTTAATGGCAAAATTTGGCGTGATGGTTTGCATGTGGCATCTTGTTGGTGTTAATGGGTGTTGTTGAAGTCAACTCGGCTTCAGCGGCGAGGAAGGGGAGGATTAGGAGCAGTCATCGGCATTGAAGGAAGTCATCTTGTGTTGCTGTTCCTGTTCGCCACTACAGCCGTGATTATTGAGAGCATCAACGATCAAGTAGCAACGGGTCGGGGTGTTTTTTTTGTTAATTTAGGTTTTTATTAATTAACTAATGATGTAAAAAGATTTTTTTGAGAAAATGAATTTAGTGATTTATTCAATTCTAATAAGATTTTTAGAAATTAATTTTGGGAAAAAGAAAAGAATAAAAAGAATAAAAAATGGGACGACATTGGCCCCACAGGACACGTGTCAATCCTACAACTATCAACCGGTTGTAGAAGGTAAAATGGACAGGATAACCCGGTAAATCGTAAGTTCAGGGATATCATGAGTGAAATTAAACGAAGAGGGACAACAAATGCAAAATCGATAAAGTTTAAGGACATAAAAAACTTTTTTTTTTCTTTCTTCTTGTCGTATGTTGTTCTTTTGCTGCTGTGTCTTGATTTTCTGTATGGTTTTAAAGTGGGTTTCTATCTAGGAATCCCCCAATTAGTAGTAGTCATCTATGTTTGCCGGCTGTAATTTAAAAAAAAAATAAAATAAAATTGTTGACTCGAACGAAACATGGGCTTATTATTTTGTTTTGTTTTTGGTTAGCAGCAAAATGGACAACCCTGGACAAAAGAGAGTTAAACAGGGAGAGCAGCAACAAGGCGGCGGTGGAGATGTGGACAGGTTGAGCAGCCTCTCCCGGATGATGTCATCCTCCACATCCTTTTGCTTCTTCTGAATGACACAAAGTCTGCGGTGCTGTCCGAAAGATGGGAGAACATGTGGTTTTCCCTTGCTCACCTCAACTTCCACTTCTGGTACCGCACCCCCCTCTTAATTTCATCACCTTCATCCTTGCTGCTCTCCAGCAACGCCTCCCCCGTCACCAAGCTTCGCGTCTGCGGTTCTTTCTTGCTGGACAGAGTAGATGATGACAGGCTGCTTGTTGAGCATATCCTTCCTTATGCTCCGTCTTTGGGTGTTCAACACCTGCTGCTGCATTTCGTGTCAATCTCAGTGCCCTGCGTGTCCCTGACAACTTTGACTTGGACGGCTTGAAAATGTTGCAACTCCACAAATTTTTATGTGTTCCCTCATAGATTCACATATCAACTGGAAGATTGCACCTTCTGCGGCAGAGTGTTCTCGCAGTGCCCCTCTCTGACCAGCTTGTCTATCATCGGTGGTCAACCTATTGCGGATGAACATTCTCTTAGCATCATAGCCCCTATTTTCTTAAAAGCTTGACAATTGTTAGAGTAGTAAGCCCAAAACCAATCATGGGGCTTCAACCATCAGCTTAAGCTTTTGGTTGAGATGGTCACTTGACATAGTAGCGGAGCCATAATGACCAAACGGTCGCGTGTTCGAATCCCCACGCTTCCCTCTTTGTTGAATTAAAAAGCACAAAGTATGGATGAGCCTGTGCAAATTTTAAACCCAAAGGGCTTTCGGGAGAAAGAGTTTTACTACCCCAGTTTCTGCAAGCTCTCGCGGGGAATCTCTAATGCTGATTCTTACGACCTACTTGTTCCTGAGGTGAGTAAAACCTCAGATACACCTACTACTAAAATTTCCCTTTCATTCTCTATTTTACATTTACTTTTCTGGCGTCGCTGGTGGTTTTAATTCTTCCACTGTTTTGTCTTTTGTTTTAGTTTTGAGAAGCAATCTTTTCTCGGTTTGCCATCTTTATTAGCTTCTCTGTTTTGGGTATTGTTTGATTACAAATTGTGACATGGTTTTCTTTTTGAACAGAAGTACATTGCTGTGCATGCTGGAGTCAGAGCCAAGGCAAAACAGGTGGGTTCAATGATGCCTCTTTTTCTTCTTCTTTTTTTTTCCCATTTCGATAAGACATTAATTTTGTTAAGAAAACAGAACATTACAAATAAGGATCATCAAGAAGGTAACTTTGCACTGCAGAACCAAGTCTTGAAAAGAGGGTTTGTGTGTGTCCATGCTATAGAACCGTTTTGTTTATGTAACAAATTTTTTTGCAAAGACATCAGCTATGTTTGTGAGGTTTGATCAATGTGTTGAAGAGAGATTTCAGGTCCCACAATATTCCACTATAAAAATGTTGAGAGCTTGGAGATTAAGTTTCTGGAAGCAAACTCAAACCATAGCGTTACCCTATAGTTTTTGCTTTTCAAGCCAAATTACAGATTGTAAATCCGAAATGATTGCATATTTTGCTTATATTTATAAGATCAACAGCATTTGGACATGGAAAGTTTTGTTATTAGTTGTCTGTTGTTCTAATCTTCATAGTCTTCATGTTGATTGCTGTGGATTTAGTTGGTTGCATAAGAATGAATATCACTCTTTCTGTGGATCATGATTTTATAGTAGAGTATAGTTATGTGGATTTATTTTTGTTCGTTGCATAAGAATGCAACTCTTTCTGTGGATCATGATTTTATAGTAATGCTGCCATGAATTTTCTGATGGTTTCCCCATCTTGAGAATTAAGCATTTGTATCGCATGATCATAAAATCTTAGCTTTCCTTTGAAAATCCAACTCATAGCATGCGTGATTTAAATTACTATGATGGAATTACTGGTACTGTAACTGTCTTGAGTGCACTCTTTCTCCTCTTTCCTTGTCACTGATGACCCTTTTTAGTTTTGCCATGCCATTGTAGAACTACAGCCTCCTCCTGCAAGCTCTCTGTCAACTTCTTGACTGGGTTGGAAGAACTTTTTTTTTTTTTTTTTGTAATGGTTATGTGCTCTGCTTTTTTAACAATCATCAGGTTGTGGTCGGGAATAGGATCAAGTAGTCTTCGTTAACTAACTTGTAAATCCATCATATCTTTTGTTATATAGCGGTGATGGAAAACTCACTTTTGTTTATAGATTATGGTAAGTTGTATTTTGTCTCGTAAGCATCCTTGTTATAGCTTAAGCTACAACAGCTGGGAATGATGGTGTGATCATATGGATTGTCATGCGTGCTTGCATTTTCCTGTTTCCGCTATTGAATTTTATTGTATGACTTCTTTAAACTGGAAATTTATTTGGACAGGAGCTTTAGTTTCTAGAATTGATTTGCACAAAGCGGTTGGCAAATTATTTAAAAACTTAATTTTCTTTTCCACTGCAAAAAGAGGCTCACCCGTCTCAAAAGAGATCAAATTCTAGATTGAGTGACCCACTATTGGAACCCCCATCATGGGATTGGTTATATCACATGGTGTTCCACACTAAACTCTCAAATAACAAAATGAATCACAGTTTCCTATAAAAAAAAAAAACAAAATGAATCACAGTCCTCGCGTATTGTAGGCTTTTATTATACAATCGTCGTTGACAATCCTGGTATATCCAATGATGTTTTTAGTAGAATAGGGCCTATATTGATGAACCCATGTATTGTTATGGGACAAGACGTGGTTTGGTGAATTGGGTAAAAAGATGTCCCTTCACCTAATAAAATCAAACATAGTATCCTTTTTAAAATGTTTCAAACATTATGTCTTCTAACTCAATAGAAATCAAATAACCACCGGGGGTGGTGGCCCAGTGACAAGGCCTTCAACCTGCCATTTTTAAGATTCGGGTTCGAGTCCCGGCTCTTCCAGTCAAGCCCCATAGTGTGATGCGGCCGAATATGCCCTTCCACACGGTAGGGTGCTGGTCGTTGAGCCCGGTGATGACACCACTGATGCCTTTTTTTTTTCGACAAAAAAAATAGAAATCAAATAGATGTGTCTGTTTCACCAGTAACTTCCTGTTCACCAATTCCGTAAGTACATGTGGCATGTGGGACCAATTTATTTAGTATTATTTACTTTGCTTTTCATTTTTTCAGATTTTAATTCTCAAAATAAATTATAATACATAAATATAATTTTTTATTTCTTCTTTCTCCTTTTCACATTTCCAAAAGAAAATGAAGATTTCGTGCAGCAAAAAAAATGATCTTGTGAGAGGCGTAAGAACTAAGAAGCTAGGAACCAACTCGTCGGACTCGTTGTCGCTGGAAATTTGTCAAACATCACAACACTTCTAGCCAAAATAATTCAAGGAAATCACCATGAACACCTACAACACCACCCGCTTTCCCAAGCCGAATCACTGAATCAAACAAGCAAACAAAGAATCCAAACAACAATAAAAAATGCAACCAAAACCCAGAACCATCAATTTATAGTGAAACCAAATCAGCCTATACACACGGTACTTCTTCACTTGGTACCTTGAGCAATCGAGCAATGCTGCCGGGAAACGGCCATCATCGGAGGGAAAGCATCCTCATAATCGTGCCGCGACTCCAGAGAAAGAGGCTGCGAGCCGTCGTGTGGTCATGCCAGTGTCACGCCGTCAAGGAGTAGGTCGCCGCCGGAGAGAGGGGAGAAAGAGCCCCTCCGCCCAGATCCATTTAGATCCAAGCTGGATTCGGTGACTTCTCCATGAGCGGCTTCCGTACGCATTGTCTTGCTCACTAGGATCTCCGTTTAGAACCGGAGTGAAGGTTGCCGCCATCGAGAAGCCCGCTGCCTACCGTGATGAGCTAGATCTTGCTTGCTGGCGAACAAGAAACTCCATAGAGCGGCCCGCTGGAGTGCAGGAGTCGTTACCCTCGTGAGTACCCCACTTTCGTCACTCACTGTCAACCATGCCTCGATTTGCCGCTACTGGTCTTTATGAGTCTCGACACTCTTGAGGTCTTCGAAACGACCAATACGCGTGAGCAGAAGATGTGGGAAGAAAAAAAATATTAAACATAATTATATTGAAGTATTATAGTTTTTCGGGAATAAAAATTTAGAACCAGGAAAAATAAAATAATAAAAAATTCTAAATTAGTTTGGTTCTTATGCGACGTGCCATCACGGTATTGGAGAACCAGAAATAGCACGTAAAAAGGACTCATTTGTTTGAGTTGAGGGACTAGCTGGTAGAATATTTTCAGAAAAGGACACGATGTTTGATTTGATTTCATTTAAGTGAAGGGACAATCTATATCTTTTTACATGGTGAAATGTTATAACGTTTATTTAGACTAGCCGGTTGCTCTTCTCAGTGTGATTATATGCATTTGCAGTTCGCATTCTTAACATATGATTATCACAAAAATCAAGAGTTTAGAATAATAAGGGCATAACAATAATTGGGACAAGCCTTAAGCCCTTAACAGAAGCAAATTATAAAAAAAGAACTGAAGTGACTTTCTCCCTCTCTCATTTCCAATCAATCACGCTCTACAGTTTGATCGCAAGTTATATTGTTTCCATGCACATTTCTCAAATTTATAGGTATCCATTTGTTATAAAATTGAAGATATGTAACTGATTGTGGCTTTGACAGAATAAATGGAAGATTAAGTTTAGAGAATAGAAAGATAGATGAAAGATAGTATATATATAATCTGTATATTCTCAATTTTTAGGATACAAATTTCTTGCAAGAGTATGATCTTTTTATGGCCCCCATACAGTGTATATGGAAATATGGTATATTATTTTCTAATGTTCTACGATGCAAAGCAAACCAATAGCAAACAAACAAACCAGTAGCAAACATTTTTTTTATTATTCATGCATTATTCATACCATTCAATAATTCTGCCACCCGAAATCATTGACCAGCTAATGGCATTCATCAATATATAACATTCTCCCTTGAATGTTATTGTGCTAGGATTTTAGGAGAATTGTGTCGTTAGAAACCCTATCAAGAAAATTCAGTGGGATAAAAACTTAGTGAAGAAAAAAAGAGTACAATGCGTATTTCAGTCCCCCTCATTTTGGCCTCCTTTGAGGTCTCGAAGTCGTTGCATGCCAATCTTCTTTATCAACTTTTCAAAAGTTGAAATAGGCAGTGACTTTGTAAATAGGTCTGCCAAATTGTCACTTGAGCGAATCTGTTAAACACAAATATCACCATTCTTCTGAAGATCATGAGTGAAAAAGAACTTTGGTGATATATGCTTCGTCCGATCGCCTTTGATGTATCCTTCTTTCAATTGGGCAATGCAAGCAGTATTATCTTCATAAATGGTTGTTGGAATATCTTTCTCAGTATCCAATCCACATGAATCTCAAATATGTTGCGTCATTGATCTTAACCAAACACTCTCTCGACTGGCTTCATGTATGGCCACAATTTCTGCATTATTTGAAAAGGTGGCAATGATACTTTGCTTTGTGGATCGCTACGATATAGCAGTTCCTCCATATGTAACCAAGTAGCCTATTTATGCTCGAGCTTTATGTGGATCAGAAAAATAACTTGCATCTGCATAACCAATTAGAATGGGCTTGGACCTATATGAGTAAAATAATCTCATATCCATTGTACCCCGAAGACACTGGAAAATATGTTTTATTCCATTCCAATGTCTGCGAGTTGGGGCAGAACTATATCTTGCTAATAAACTGAGAGCAAAAGATATATCAGGTCTTGTGTTACTAGCAAGATACATTAAAGCTCCACTCGCTGAGATATGGTACTTTGATACCAAGAATTTCTTCATTATCTTCTCGAGGTCTAAAGATATCTTTCTTTTGATCAAGTGACCTCACAACCATCGGGGTACTTAATAGATGCGCTTTGTCCATATAAAATTTTTTCAATACCTTCTTGGAATAATGTGTTTGATGGACAAAGATCTCATTTTCTAAATGTATAATTTGAAAACCTAGACAATATTTTGTATTCCCAATGTCTTTCATCTCAAATTCTTCCTTAAACAATGTAGGCTTTGGAGACTTCTTCAGGAGTTCCAATAATATTTAAATCATCAACATAAACAGTAATGATTATGATAGCATATTCACGTATGGACCGTTTAATAAAATATTCAGTAAGTTGATTATACCACATACGTGCAGATTGCTTCAAGTCATATGAGGATCTTTTCAATTTGATTAAGTATATATATCCCGGGAATTAGTTGCTTCGGGCGACTTGAATCCTTCAGGGACTTTCATGTATATATCATGGCTTATAAGTCCATAGAGATAGGCTGTAGCAACATCCATTAGACACATTTCTAGTTTTCCATGTACTACCAGACTAATTAGATACCGAAAAGTTAGTGCATCCACCATAAGGGAATATGTCTCCTCAAAATCGATATCAGGTCGTTGGGTAAAATCTTGTACGAAAATTCACGCTTTATATCTCATTATTTCATTTGCCTCGTTTCTTTTCCGCACAAATACCCATTTGTAACCAACCGGTTTTACACCATCAGGTGTTGGGACTACAGGCCCAAAAACTTCCCGCTTCATGAGCGAGTCTAACTCAGCCTTAATTGCGTCTCTCCATTTTGGCCAATCATTTCTACATCGGCATTCATCAGTTGATTTGGGCTCATGATCCTCATTTCCTTCCATAGTATTTAGCGCTACATTATATGCAAAAAATCCGTAGACGGTTATTTCATATCGGTTTCATCTTGTTCTTCACATAATATAGTTGATTAAGATCTCATCATTTTGACTTATTTCAGATACCTGAGTTACTTTTGGAGAGTTAGAATTCATGCCAGGAACCTTTTCTAGAGAATTGTCCTCTTCTTGAAGATTTTCAGTTTGAACATCTGCAGGAGGTTTTATTACCTCATTGGGGCCATCTTGTACCCTTGCTCATTTTCTCTGTAGAGAATTTTTATCCTTGGAACCAAGTGGTCTACCACGCTTTTGGCATACTTTGGATTCATTTGCATTCTTTGGTTGTCCTTCAGGGACATCAATTCTAACTAGAGCATTTTGTCACGGGATGGGCTCCCAAGGCACACGGGAAGCCTTAGAGCCCAGGTTGTGTGCATGGTGGTTGGGCTTATCATATTTAAATTTGATCTAGCCATTCAAATTTAAATAAGATAGATGCTTGTTTAAATTTAAGTTAATTTGAATATTAGATATGATTTGAATTAGTTTAAATTCAAATGGGATGGATAAGTTATAAAGGGTTTGAACTCTTATGTGTGCCTATAAATAGTGCATGAGATAGGAGGGGAAAAGTATGGGAGTGTATTGTATTGTTTCACCTACTATAATACACAAAGCTTCTCCCAATTCGTTTCTCTCTTCTCTTTTCATTATCTCCATAGTTGTGTTTTTAGGTTGATCAAGTTGAGGCTTGAACCGCACGGGCATCTTCCGCAGCCCTAAGCTCTGTGCTCATGATAGTTGGTAGTGGAGCTTTGCAAGATTCTTTGTGAAGATCATAACCCTTGACCATCGGTGTTGGAGGGAGGATTGAAGAATTGGTATCTTGTTGGTTGGTAGGGGAATCAAGAACAACAAGAACAGATTGGAGGTAGAGCTTGCAATTGCCAGAAGGAATTTTCATTCCAGTTTTGATCATTCTTTTGTTAGAGGTGTTGGCTTGGATTGAGAAAATTGTGTTGTTGGTGGTTGGAGTTTTTGCATTGCCAAGTGTGATGTTTGATCTTGTTGGTTGGAATTGATTCACCAGTAATATATTTATTTTAATTTCCTTGTGAGAGCAAATTTTGCACTGTATTTTATGAGGAATATATGTAATATTTGCTTGGAGAGGGTTGTTGGAAATTGAGATAATTAGATTATTGTGGGATTCTTGTTATAAGCACTTTGTTGGAGAGTTTGTGGAGTTTGTTGAGTAGGTATTTATTTTACCAAAATTTACTTGAAGGGGGGTTACTTTGGTGTTGTGGGTTGTACAGCTCTCATAGTGGGAATTGTGTGTTTTCTTTATGTTTATATTGAGCAAGAATTGGCAACATAACCTTGTGATTTGGTAAAGATAGTTGGGGCAACCATTGGAGAAGAAGGCATCCTTGGCGGACACGTAGACAAGTTTGAAGACCATATCTCTACCTGTGAAGTTGGTAACGAGGGTGTGACTGGTGAGATACATGCTCTCATGTCGCAGTTCATAGAGCTTGATGGTGGTTTCAGTAAAGCATTGGCAGAGATAGTTGACGAGCTTGATGAATTAAGGTCTTTGCATGATGATTTGAAGCTATGCAAGAGGCAACTTGCCATGATGGAAGGAGGTGTGCCACTTCAACAGTAACAAATGCTGCCCAATATCGTTATTCCAAAGCTGAAGGAGTACGATGGGATGAGTGTAAGTATCCGGGCATGCAAACTTGACAATCAAGAGCAGCAAAAAGGCCCGAAAACCTTGGAGGATCCAAGTGAAGCAACTAAATTCGAACAACAAAAGAACATACCTGGTTCGGTTGAGGTCTTTCACTCAACTGATGATCCGAATCAGCAAGAGCCGGACAGCAATCCCACCCCTCTACGGTATCCACACGAACTGTGATAACTAGTTGGAATCGTCACATGATTACCAACCCGAGCACCCCCGAACTGATGTGCTAGCAGCAGGTTTTTCGGAAGCTAGAGTTTGTGGTATTTTCTTCTTTCTCAAAGAAGGTGTGTAGTCTGAAAACTCAAGAACACTCAAGACTCTCTCAAGCTCTATCCTCTGAAAATTTTCAGACTCAAAGTGATGAAGACCCAAGGCATAATCAGATTATGCTTAGTCTAATCCCACTCACCAAAAGCAAGGGACAAGGTGGCCAACACCTTTGGCTAACATGATTAGCTTTTAGCTAATTATGTCTCCACTAACTCTTGGTGGGATTACACATCACTTGGCACTAATTATGGTTCAATAAGTCAGACATTTAGTGAACCAAACCAGCTCAAAATGACCCTGGTCCAACTACGGTCCAACCACGTTCCAACCACAAGCTCAAATACCTGGTTCAACCACGGTCCAACCATGGTTCAACCACCAGCTCGAATCAACGGCTCTAAGTGTGTGACCCTGTAGGCACTTGTAACGTCCGGAAATAATTGTAAAATCTCATTTTACAATTATAAGCAAAGAGCGGCGTCTAGCAACACATCATTGCTACCCGAACGACAAGATCAGTACTGATTCAATATGCCTCGTAAACATGTCATCGTCCCTTCGTCCCATTATCAAGATTAAACACGAGACATGGAATATGTCAATCTCGCATATGTTCAATCTCGGTTTCTTGATCCTCGAGTTAACCGCGTAAAACGGATACCTATGATATCACCATATCATAATCCGAGCATGGCCATGCATTTACAGTTAAACTCTATCAAGAGGCCCATATGATAATAATACCCGTTATATGGGTCGGACGAATCCCATCTTGATCAATCAAAACCCACTACATATTTATCATATACCTAATGATTATCCTTAAGTCCACCCAGTTACGGATGACTAGGAATAATATCAAAGTATACGACTCATATGTTGGGAACCTTGATGATCTCAGGTCTAAGGACAATACATATAAGAACCACTAATGACAATCATATAACGTTCCTTGTAGGGTTCTTATGTGGGTCGGTCCAGTCCACAAGTTCTCTAACTTGTACCCGTATGTAGAATTCATATCACATATAAATTCTCAACATACGCTAGTCTTAATTTATTATTACAACCCATCCATAATAATAATCGACTAGGGACATTTTAAGAATACAAAGTATTCTAGGGTTATAAATATGTGCAAACGATTATCTCATAATCATATTTATTGGAATAACCTCAATGTATATTCATGACTACAATCATCCATTGATTGGGTTTTGGGCATATTACTAACAATCTCCCACTTGCACTAAAGCCAATCATACATGTATCTAATACCAATGAATACAGCATGACCATCATGCTTCCGCTGTGTGAGAGACTCAATCAACGGGTCTATTACATTGTTCTCAGAAGGAATTTTGCACAGCCACTGTTGTAGAGTCGGTAACTGTTCCCTGCTTGGAACTCTTCCAGCATACAGTACCACCTCCAAGACAAAAACACATAACCTGACTGCGATCTAAAATCATCCCTATCGGTTTGGAAGCTAGCATCTGTGTAACCCTTTATAACAAGCTCATCAATGCTTCCGTAAACCAGGAATGCATCCTTTAGTCCTTCTCAAGTACTTAAGGATGTTCTTAACCGCTATCCAGTGACTCTCATCGGGATCAGATTGGTATCTGCTTGTGACACTCAAAGCATAAGCGACATCCGGTCGAGTACATAACACGACATACATGATAGATCTTATTGCCGAAGCATAAGGGATCTTACTCTTCCGCTCTCTCTCCTTCAATGTACTAGGACATTGATTCTTAGAGAGAGATACGCCATGTGACATAGGTAAAAATCCTTTCTTGGAATCTTGCATGCTAAACCTCTTTAGCATATTGTCAATATACGTACTCTGACTTAGCCCGAGAAGCCTTTTGGATCTATCTCTATAGATCTTTATACCTAACACATAGGCAGCTTCTCCTAAGTCCTTCATCGAGAAATTCTTCCCTAACCAAGTCTTTACAGACTGTAGCGTCGGAATATCATTCCCAATGAGTAGAATGTCGTCAACATACAACAACAGGAAAACAATAGTGCTCCCACTAACCTTCTTGTAAACACATGGTTCATCTTCGTTCTTAATGAAACCAAACTCTTTGATCACATCATTAAAACAAAGATTCCAACTTCTAGAAGCTTGCTTCAATCCATAAAAGGATCTCTGCAACTTGCATACTATATTGGCATTCTCTGGATCGACAAAACCTTCAGGTTGTGTCATGTACACATCCTCTAAAGATTTTCGTTAAGGAAAGCGGTTTTGACATCCATTTGCCATATCTCATAATCATGGTATGCCGCTATAGCCAATAGAATCCGGATGGATTTAACCACGGCAACTGGTGAGAAAGTTTCATCATAGTCTATACCATGAACTTGTTTGAAACCTTTCGCAACCAATCGTCTTTTATAGGTAATCACATTACCATTCATGTCGGTCTTTTTCTTAAAGACCCATTTGCACCCTATGGGTTTTACCCCTTCGGGGGGATCAACCAAGGTCCATACCTTGTTTTCATACATGGATTCCATTTCCGAATTCATGGCTTCTAGACACTTCTTAGAGTCGGGACCCGCAATGGCCTGCTGATAGGAAGTGGGCTCATCCTCATCTATGAGCGTCATATCTCCAGTATGAGTCATAAGAAATCCATATCTCTCAGGCTCATACTGAATCCCATCCGACCTACACGGTCCATATGTTATAGGTACAGGATTCTCATCCACAACTTCTTGTGGTTCTTGTTCTTGTTCCATCTCAGCCTCTAGATCTCGAACTTCTTCGAGTTCTATTTTTCTCCCACTGATTCCTCTAGAAATAAATTCTCTTTCTAGAAAAATAACAGTCCGAGCAACAAACACTTTGTGGTTGGTGGGATTATAGAAGTAATACCCTTTAGTTTCCTTAGGGTATCCTACAAGAGGCACTTCTCGGATTGAGGGCCGAGTTTATCTGATGCTTCACGTCTCACGTAAGCCTCACAACCCCAAATCCTCATAAAAGACAAATTGGGACGCTTCCCGGTCCATATCTCATATGGTGTCTTTTCAATCGATTTCGATGGAACACGGTTAAGTGTAAATGCAGGACTCAATAATGCATGTCCCCAAAATGAAGAAGGAAGGTCAGCTTGACTCATCATAGAACGAACCATGTCCAACAAGGTTCTATTCCTCCTTTCAGATATACCATTCCATTGAGGCGTACCTGGTGGAGTTAGCTGTGATACTATACCACATTGCTTTAGATGATCAAGAAATTTTCGGCTTAAGTATTCACCTCCTCGATCAGATCGAAGCAGTTTTAATACTTTTACCGAGTTGATTCTGTACTTCATTCTTGAATTATTTGAACTTTTTAAAAGATTCTGACTTGTGTTTCATTAGATACACATAGCTATATCTACTGAAATCATCAGTAAATGTAATGAAGTATTGAAAACCACCTCTAGCTTGTGTCGACATAGATCCGCATACATCACTATGTATAAGACCTAACAAGTCCGAAGCCCTTTTACCTTTACCAGCAAAAGGAGTCTTCGTCATCTTGCCTAACAAACATGACTCACATGTCTCAAATGATTCAAAATCAAATGAGTCTAAAAGTCCATCTTTATGGAGTTTTGAAAAACGAGTCTCGCTTATATGGTCCAATCAACAATGCCTAAGATAGGTTTCATTAGAATCGTTCATTCTAACCTTCTTTGTATTAACGTTATAGAATGCGGTTTCTTGGTTAAGAACATACAAACCATTGCTTAAATACGCACCACCATAACAAACATCATTGAAATAAATAGAACAACAATTGTTCTTTATTACAAATGAAAAACCTTTCTTGTCAAGACAAGACAGAGAAATCAAATTCCTGCTTATGGTCGGTACATAATAACAATCGTCTAGTTCTAAAACCAAACCACTCGGTAAGGTAAGATAATAAGTTCCTACGGCTAATGCAGCAACTCTTGCTCCATTTCCTACACGCAGGTCTATCTTACCCTGTGCCAATCTCCTACTCTTTCTCAGTTCCTTCACATTTACACAAATGTGAGAACCACATCCGGTATCTAATACCCATGATGCTGAGATAGAGATATAAGCTTCTATAACGAAAATACCTGAAGCAGAAGTCTCACTTCCCTTCTGTTTCTTTACCTCTTCAAGGTAAACAGGGCTGTTACGTTTCCAATGACCGGACTTCTTGCAATGGAAGCATTGACCTTCCTTTGCAACATCACCTTTGGGTTTCAGCACTTGTGAAGAAGATGCACCAAACTTTTTGGCAAATTTCTTCACCTTGCCCTTACCCTTTCCCTTGCTACTTCCAACCATCATAATGCTGTTGGATTTGTTTGCCTTCATCTGTTGCTCAGCTGTTCTTAACATGTTGAGCAACTCAGACAAGGATTTGTGAAGAAGATTCATATTGAAGCTTATGACAAATTGGCTGTAACTATCCGGCAACGATTGCAGGACTAGATCAACAGCCAACTCCTTCTGCAAAGGAAAACCAAGACCCTCAAGGCTCTCAATGTATCCAATCATTTTGAGCACATGAGGTCTTACGGGTGATGACTCAGCCATCCTGCATTGGAACAATGCCTTAGAGGTCTCAAATCTCTCAGGTGTTCGATCACATCGAACGCCCCCAATTTCTCATGTTGCTTCTAAAGCTCAGAGTCCATGGTTATAAGCATAAGGCATGATGCATCCAATGCATCATCAACATGCTTCTTATAAGCATACCTTACTGCCCTAGGAGCATTAGGCACCGGTTCATTTGAAACAGGCCCTTCGAGGACATACAACTTCTTTTCTTGTTTGAGGATTATCCTCAAAATGCGATGCCACTTTAGGAAACTATTTCCATTCAGCTTTCTTCTCAAGGACCGATCGCAATGATTATGTGCTAGTGTTTTGTGCCATGGTAACTCTGCAACAATGATCAACTCAACAACGACCAACTCACACAAATAAGAGTCATGTATACAAAATCATTTAACAAGGAATTCTATTAAATGATGCTCCTACTATGAATCAAAATAATCATGAGTAGGCCAAGATCCATATTTCACTACAATATAAGTCAGCTTTGGCTGATCGCCTACATAATAGCTATTTAGGTAGACAACTCTTTTCAATTACATCTCATGTAACTCTTGGATAGTTGAGTGAACAACACTTGTTCTTGTCTATCTCATAGACATTACTCAACTCCTTGCCTCTAAGTCTTTAATCCTATTAAGATGACCTAGTTAAGTCCAAACCCACAATAAGCAGTTCAGAAATTACAATTATCCAGTCGCACCTTGCTAGGATAAACATAGGCACCTTGCTTTGGCAAAACCTACCTAATGTTGATCTTAACCTTGATGAGTGCTTATCATGGAAGGCAACTAAGAACTTAATATTTATATCAACAATTGTTTCCATGCATAACAATTATGCCATCACATCTTGCTAGAATAAACATTGGCACCTTGCTTTGGCAAAACCTACCAAATGTTGATCTAAGTAATGATGAATACTTGTCAACAATTGTATCCATACATGTCATGCATGTAATTCACAAATTATATATCTCATATACAATAACAATGCATTATATGCAATATAAGCCGCTATGCAGAGGTAGCACGGCGGTCCCAAAAATTATATGAACATCGATGTTTTGAGAACCTGATTCTCCCAACAACCTGGCAATGCTCATGGACATCGATGTCCTATCCTGAACATCGATGTCATTTGGCCTCTGGAACACAAGAACATCGATGTCTAGACCTCAACATCGATGTTGGAAGGTTCTGAAAGTCCAAGAATTAGGCAGTAGTTTTAAACATCGATGTCTAACCCTTAAACATCGATGTAGGACTCATGAACATCGATGTTTTGATTCTTGAACATCGATGTTGGAGACGTCTGCCAATTCAAGTTTCATGGCAGTACTTTTAAACATCGATGTATAGGCCCTAAACATCGATGTTTCTACCCTGAACATCGATGTTCTCTATTGAACATCGATGTTTCAGACTTCTGCCAAGGCCAAAACTCATGTGAACATCGATGCACTAGAACAACCATCGTTCCTTACGAAAACCGACAATCGATTTTCCTTTTGTCGAACCCCTTCGACTTACTGCCAAGAACCTCTTGATTGATATCACATACCAATCAAGTGCTTGTTGTCAAAACCCTTTTTGACACAGCCAACCTCAACATATATCGCATATACAAAAATGAATTCAGCGTATCACATATACCAAAAAGAATTCATCATACCACATACATTAAGATGAACATATCACACATATGCACAACTAAATTCGGTTTAGAGCTTCACAAGATGCTCCACTACCACTATAAGTATCCGGGCATGCAAACTTGACAATCATGAGCAGCGGAAAGACCCGGAAACCTTGGAGGATCCAAGTGAAGCAACTAAATTCGAACAACAAAAGAACATACCTGGTTCGGTTGAGGTCTTTCACTCAACTGATGATCCGAATCAGCAAGAGCCGGACAGCAATCCCACCCCTCTACGTTATCCACATGAACCGTGATAACTAGTTGGAATCGTCACACGATTACCAACCCGAGCACCCCCGAACTGATGTGCTAGCAGCAGGTTTTTCGGAAGCTAGAGTTTGTGGTATTTTCTTCTTTCTCAAAGAAGGTGTGTAGTCTGAAAACTCAAGAACACTCAAGAATCTCTCAAGCTCTATCCTCTGAAAATTTTCAGACTCAAAGTGATGAAGACCCAAGGCATAATCAGATTATGCTTAGTCCAATCCCACTCACTAAAAGCGAGGGACAAGGTGGCCAACACCTTTGGCCAACATGATTAGCTTTTAGCTAATTATGTCACCACTAACTCTTGGTGGGATTACACATCACTTGGCACTAATTATGGTTCAATAAGTCAGACATTTAGTGAACTAAACCAGCTCAAAACGACCCTGGTCAACCCACGGTCCAACCATGTTCCAACCATGGTCCAACCACAAGCTCAAATATCTGGTTCAACCACGGTCCAACCATGGTTCAACCACCAGCTCGAATCAACGGCTCTAAGTGTGTGACCCTGTAGGCACTTGTAACGTCCGGCAATAATTGTAAAATCTCATTTTACAATTATAAGCAAAGAGCGGCGTCTAGCAACACATCATTGCTACCCGAACGACAAGATCAGTACTGATTCAATATGCCTTGTAAACATGTCATCGTCCCTTCGTCCCATTATCAAGATTAAACACGAGACATGGAATATGTCAATCTCGCATATGTTCAATCTCGGTTTCTTGATCCTCGAGTTAACCGCGTAAAACGGATACCTATGATATCACCATATCATAATCAGAGCATGGCCATGCATTTACAGTTAAACACTATCAAGAAGCCCATCTGATAATATACCTATTATATGGGTCGGACGAATCCCATCTTGATCAATCAAAACCCACTACACATTTATCATATACCCAATGATTATCCTTAAGTCCACCCAGTTACGGATGACTAGGAATAATATCAAAGTATACGACTCATATGTTGGGAACCTTGATGATCTCAGGTCTAAGGACAATACATATAAGAACTACTAATGACAATCATATAACGTTCCATGTAGGGTTCTTATGTGGGTCGGTCCAGTCCACAAGTTCTCTAACTTGTACCTGTATGTAGAATTCATATCACATATAAATTCTCAACATACGCTAGTCTTATTTATTATTACAACACATCCATAATAATAATCGACTAGGGACGTTTTAAGAATACAAAGTATTCTAGGGTTATAAATATGTGCAAGCGATTATCTCATAATCATATTTATTGGAATAACCTCAATGTATATTCACGACTACAATCATCCATTGATTGGCTTTTGGGCATATTACTAACAACGATGACAGCAAAGACAGTGGACGTGTTCCTGTTTAGCTGTGAACAGTATTTTGATGGCTTAAATATCACGGATGACTAGCAGAAGGTGAAGATCGCGGGGAGATACTTTACTGATTATGCAGTGTTATGATGGCGACGGATACACACTACTGGTGATGGGTGCAAGGAATGGACCTGGGATCAGTTCAAACAACAACTGAAGGACCAATTCTATCTGGGGTATACTGAGAGGGAGGCACGAGACAAGTTGCAAGCATTGAAGCATGATAGTAGCATAAAAAAGTATGTCAACAAGTTTCAGGAGCTGGCTTTCGAAATCCCTTCAATGACTGAAGAAGATTGATATGGTGCATTCATAGGTGGACTTCAGAGGTGGGTAAGAACCAAAGTCAATGATCGACATGCAAGGACACTAAAGGATGCAATCCAGATCGCTGAATTATTGATGGAGTATGAAAAGGAGTTCAATCCCAGTTCTTCGGAGGAGTGCACGATTGGGAGTGAGGATGAAGCCATAAATTTTTCACCAGAGAAAAGAGACAAAAAGTCCAAGTGGGGAAAGCCTAACCGAGGCAAAACTAGAGAGATAGAATGCTACTTGTGCAAGGGAGCTTACAAAGTCTACAACTGCCCATACAAAAACAAGATTAGTGCAATCTTGAAGGAGTCGGTTTGCGATTCCTCAGGGAAGAAAAATGCTGAAGAGGAGCAAGTCAGGATGGGGTCATTAAGGATCTTAAATGTTGTGCAAGTTAATAGACTGGTCCCAAAGGAAGGACGCATGTTTAATACAGTGCGCTTTGGGAGTATGAGATTGATGCTTTGATTGATATTGGTCTACTCACAACCTTCTTGCAGATGATGAAGCAAAGAAGTTGGGCATCACAATTACCAAGAACTTGAGCACAATGAAGGCTGTCAATATAGTTACACAACCTATCCTTGGTATGGCACAAGGTGTAGAGATTAACTTGGGGGATTGGCGAGGCAAGAACGAGTTGACCGTGGTTCCTCTTCTCGACTATCCCATGGTATTAGGGATGGAGTTTTTCGAGAAGACAAATGCGGCTATTCTCGCGGGTGCTGGCCAGATTCACTTGCCAAGAGGCAGGAGTATTTGTATGGTGCAAACTAGGTGAGAGGTACAAGAGGTGAGTAGGCAAGCAATGGAAGCAACAGTGACATCATGTGTTGTGGTACAGTTGACGAAAGTGGAAGGAGCCACAAAACCCTTGAAGGTTGATTTCCTAGAGGAGATCAACCTTGGAGGTGCTTCACCAAATGCAAGTCTAGAAAGTGAAGACAAGAAAAAGATAAGTTCTTCACAAAGAGACGGTGATGGCTATGGTGGTGGAGACCGTATGGAAGCACAACGTTACAAGAAGAGTGACCAAGGTGCATGTTCGTGTGCAATGCAATGGCAACCAGAGGTGGCCAAGTTAAAGGAAGTTTGGAGGTCCAAGAGATGGCAGATTCCAAGTACTTTTGAAGAGATTGTGGTGCATAGGAAGGTCATTCATTGGCGTAGACAAGGAGTTCGAGTACTCAGTTCTTTGCAATGGAAGGAGTGTCCAAAGGCAAGGTGGGAGTGTGAGCATCAGATGAAGCAATTCAGGAAGCGAGTTGCAGTGCATCATCGAATTGCAATGAAGACGTTGCAAAAATAGGTGGTGGAGAAGGTCACGGGATGGGATCCCAAGGCACACAAGAAGCCCATGAGCCTAGGATGTGTGCAAGGTGGTTAGGCTTATCATATTTAAATTTGATCTGGCCATTCAAATTTAAATAAGATAGGTGCTTGTTTGAGTTTAAGTTAATTTAAATATTAGATATGATTTGAATTAGTTTGAATTCAAATAGGATGGATAAGTTATAAAGGGTTTGAACTCTTATATGTAGCCTATAAATAGTGCATGACATAGGAGGGGAAAAGTATGGGAGTGTCTTGTATTCTTTCACCTAATATAATACATAAAGCTTCTCTTAATTTTTTTCTCTCTTCTCTTTCCATTATCTCCATAGTTGTGTTTTTAGGTTGATCAAACTGAGGCTTGAACCGCACGAGCATCTTCCGCAGCCCTAAACTCTGTGCCCGTGACAATTTGTAGCTATTACATGAGATTTGGTCACTCTATTGACATCAACAAAAGCATCTGGAAATTAATTTGCTATATTTTCCAAATGAATTATCTTTTAAACTTCAATTCACATTGATTTGTTCGAGGATCAAGACTTGATGATGATATAGCATTCCATTTAATCAACTTTTCTAGCGGCTTATTTTCTCCCCCTAATGTTGGATAAACATTTTCATCAAAATGACAATAACAATTAACAAACCTTGCTATAAATAAATCTCCATTTGTTAGTTCTAAATATTTTATAATTGATGGAGATTCATATCAAACATATATTTTTAATCTTCTTTGAGGATCCATTTTAGTTCATTGTGGTGGAGCAATTGGCATATACACTGCACAACCATAGATCCAAAGATGGGAGATATTAGGTTCGTGTTCATAAACCAATTGAATAGGGGAGAGCTTATGATAACTTGGTGGCCTGATGCGCACAAGTGCTGCTGCATACAAACTAGCATGTCCCCAAGTAATAATGGGGAGTTTGCATCTCATAAATAATGGTCTAGCAATTGATTGGAGGTGTTTCATTGGAGATTCTACTAGACCGTTTTGGGTATGTACATGAGCTACAGATGTTCAGCCACAGTTCCAATAGACATACAATAGTCATTGGACGCCTTAAAAGTGAATTCAGCAGCATCATCAAGACATATTTTATGGTTTTAATTTGATTAATTGCGACAATAAGCGCACAAATGCCAAATTGCGTGAGGACAATAAACACACATGGGGCCACCTTGTTGTTGTATCAATTGAAACCATAAAATATCTTAATGGTTCACACGGTAGATGTATAGGTCCAGAAATGTCTCCCTGAATTCTTTCTAAAAATGTTAGTAATTCATTACCAACCTTTTCATATGAAAGCCGGATAATTAATTTTCCTTGTGAATAAGAAGCACACGAAAATTCATTAGATTGAAAAATCTTCTAGTTTTTCAGTGGATGACTAAATGATTTTTCAATAATTTTCCGCATCATTATTGATCCGGGATAGTCTAGCCGGTCATGCCAATTTTTTAACTCATTAGCCAGCTTAAGGCTGGTGCCAGCTTCTGGTTGGGTATAATAACTTTCAATAACTCAAATATATGTGCGGTATAGCCCAGAGGAAAATACAAGTAATTTTTCCACAACTTGTTTATTACTTGTGGTGGTAACTTTTGTAATGTAGAGATATTCAACATCTCTTTTATTCATTGTCTCAACATGATATCTATTTAAACGGATATCCTTAAAACTCAACAAATTTCTTTGAGACTTTGAAGAGAATAAAGCATTTTTAATAACTGCCCTTGTTCACTTTGATAATAAAACTTAAGCTCTTCCGGAGCCTTCAATAATTTGTACTACCAGAGATTGTACTAGCATATGCTTTTTCAAATTTCAAAGTACAAAAATATTTCTGTTTATTAAATACAGAATGACTAGTTGCACTGTCTGCTAGATAAATATCTAAGTCATTGTTCTTGGAACCATACAGGTGAATGCCCATATCTTCATAAAAGAAAATGAAGCATGCATAAAAAAATAATACAGAACTAAAAAAATTTATTGCAAATTGAAAGAAAATTAAGAAAATTAACAGAAATTAACAACAGATAAGAACATTAACGGAAAATACAAAGAAATTGACAACGCATTTATTCTTGTTTCATTTTATTACTTGCTTCTCCTGGATAAGCAAGATAATTATCAATATCCAAAAATCAATCAGTTTGCAAGGCAACATCTTGGTCATCATCTTGAACAAAATTTATTTCAGCAGCCTTATTTTTGACTTTTAAGGATGATTGATAAAGTTTTACTAAGTACTTTGTTATACAACATGTCCGTGACCAATGACCTGTCATGCCACATCAATAGCAGACTGTCTCGAGAGTTCTCTTATCTTGATGTTTGCCATCATTCACATGATTCACACGTTTTCCTTTAGCCTTGACATTGTTATAAATATTGCGGCCATGGTAATTAAAACGGTTTCTTCCACGTCCCCAACCACGACTTTGTCCACTGCCACGACCAAAATTATCTTCTACTATTGCATTCACTTCAGACAATGGAGCAGAAGCAGTAGGGCGAGACTCATAAATTTTTCATCAATTGCTCGTTACTTTGTTCAGCCGCAAGGAGGCATGAAATTAAATCAGAATATTTTGTGAAACCTTATTCACGATATTACTGCTGCAGGAGCACATTTAATGCATGAAAAGTGGAGAATGTTTTTTTTTCTAACATATTAGCATCAATATTGTTTTCTCCATATAGTTTCATCTGAGAGCTTATTCGAAACATAGCTGAATTATATTCATGCACAGAATTAAAATCTTGCAACCTCAGATGCATCCACTCATAACGAGCTTTTGGAAGTATGACCATCTTCAGGTGATCATATCTTTCTTCCAAATTCTTCCAAAGATCGCAGGATCTTTGACAATAAGATATTCAGCCTTTAGATTGTCATGAAGATGATGGTTAAGAAAGATTATGACTTTTGCCTTATCTTGACTAGAAACAGCTTTTGGCTTTTCTTGACTAGTCCCTTCTTTCTCTTGAATAGATACGGCTTTCACCTTATCTTGAGTAGATTTTATGGTGTCTCCAAGACCCTTAGCTTCTAAATGCATTTCTGTATCTAGTACCCATAACAGATAATTTCTTCCGAAAATATCGAGGGCCTCAAATTCAAGTTTTGAAAGATGATTCATTATAACAGTAATGAAATAAAAAGATATAAAACAAATATAAAGAGAAGTAGAATAATAATAGAAACTATGTAATATATATACGCTTACTCTACAAATCTTTCAGCAATATTAGTAGAATAATATATATATATATATATATATATATATATGCTTACTCATTAAATCTTTTAGCAATATAAGTACTATATATGTATATATAGAAATGATAAAAGCAGTAATAAAAAAAGTTTTAGAAATAATTACCTTAGTAAGGTAGAGACTCATGCTGATAACGTGTTTTAAAATTGAAGATATGTAATTGATTATGACTTTGACAGAATAAATAGATGATTAAGTTTAGAGAATAGAAAGAGAGAAGAAAGATAGTATTTAATCCGTATATTCTCAGTCTCTAGTATACAAATATTTTGCAGAATATGATCCATTTTATAGCCATCCTTCGGCTCCCCTTACAGTGTATGAAAATATGGTATATTATTTTCTAATATTCTACAATGCAAAACAAAGCAACAACAAACAAACAAACCAGTAGCAAACCTTTTATCATTCATGCATTATTCATACCATTCAATAATTCAAAAAAAATATTATAAAATTGAAGATATGTAATTCATTATGACTTTGACTAAATAAATAGAAGATTAAGTTTAGAGAATAGAAAGAGAGATGAAAGATAGTATATAATCTATATATTCTCAATCTCCAGGATACAAATTTTTTGTAGAGTACAATCCCTTTTATAGCCATCCTTCGGCCCCAAAGTAAGAAAATATGGTATATTATTTTCTAATATTCTGCCATGCAAAACAAACCACCAGCAAACAAACAAACCAGTAGCAAATCTTTATCATTCATGCATTATTCATACCATTCAATAATTCTGCCACTCGAAATTATTGATACGAGCAAGCCAATACCAAGTGGAACTCAAGATCGTGATGGCGCCATTAGCTTGCCTCAAGGACCAGTCACGAGGGCTCGGTCGAAGAAGATAAAGAATCACATGTTACGTTATGCTCAAGCTTGGGTCAATCGGGAGTTGCAAGAAGATAAGTTGGACAAGTTCGGAAATGAATTTAAAGAGATTCCTAAGTTTGTGAGCATTTTGAAGGATTCAAGTCAAAAGTAGCCGTTTTTACCGTTCAACCGGAAAGTTACTGTTCACGCCGGAAATTACTATTCACTGTCGGAAATTACTATTCACTGCCGGCGTTTACTATTCATTTTCAGGTTGGAAAATTCACTTTGGAGCTAAAGATTCCCACTAGTGTGGTTGGTGTGGTTGGTGTTAGTGTGGTTGGTGTGGTTGGTGTTAGTGTGGTTGGTGTGCATTAAAGAAAACAAAAGATGATTAGTGCTTGTTTAGTGCTTGTATTTAAAATTCAATCCTTTGCTTTTTGGCTTCTATAAAAGCCAACAATGTACCAAGTTTGAAATCAGATTGTATGAATGAAATTTGAGTGATTTTAAGGAAGCTAAATGCTTACCTTTGGAGTGTTTCTTGATTGAGTGATTCAATCAAAACAAGAGAGGGATTCTCTTGACTTTACTCTTTAGGATTGATTTCTCTTATCAAGTGTTATTACTTGTGGTGATTAATCAACTCCTTGTATTCCTCATTATTTGTTGCCTAATCCTTTGAGTTTAGGAGGTGAAGAATAGGAATACTAAACCCTAGTTTGATTGGAGATTGGAGGTCTTGGGATCAATTAGTTGCAGAGGTGAACCTAGTGGAATTCTAGGGTTGTTGCTGCATCATTTGGTAGCGGAGCTTACAGGTTCAATCAATCATACCTTGTGTTATTCAATTCTTGTTGTTTATTCATTTGTTAAATTCTTGTTGTTCATACCTTGTGTTGTTCAATTCTTGTTGTTCCTACCTTGTGTTATTCAATTCTTGTGTTTATACCTTCAGTTGTTCAATTCTTGTTGTTCATACCTTGTGTTGCTCAATTCTTGTTGTCTATACCTTGTGTCGTTCAATTCTTGTTGTCCATACCTTGTGTTGTTCAATTCTTGTCGTCAAAAAAAAAAAAAAATTGCTACAACATCGATGTTTGGCATCAAAACATCGATGTTGACACAGTAAAATTTAAATTTTTGAAGCCAACGGTCACCAAACATCGATGTTCTTGAGCTTCGACAAAAAAAATCTCTTCCCAGTAATTTGCAACATCGATGTTTTAAACCCCAACATCGATGTTTTTTAGCTTCGGCGGAATTTCCTTTTTGAAATCAATTGTCAAAACATCGATGTTATAGATGTTCTGTCAAAAAAATTTTGAAAGCGAATTGTAAGAACATCGATGTTTAAAAC
Organism: Turnera subulata; assembly: GCA_028386065.3. Taxonomy (NCBI): domain Eukaryota; kingdom Viridiplantae; phylum Streptophyta; class Magnoliopsida; order Malpighiales; family Passifloraceae; genus Turnera; species Turnera subulata. The sequence goes on along the minus strand of JAKUCV010002093.1, from coordinate 22,355 downwards.
CCAACATCGATGTTTTTGAGGCTTCAACTATTGTTTACATAGTGCTTGTACATTACAATTGGTTTTCTTTGGTCTTAGGATCTCTAGTTGGGGATAACTTCTTTCTTTCTGCTTATTTGATTGTCTTTCTTTCAGCTTTTCCAAGTTGGGTGATAATTGTTTCATATCATTCAATTGCTACAATATTCCATCACATGCATTACCTTGTCCTTGTGTGTGATCCTTCTTCTTGTTTGTTGAAGTTGTGAATTGTTCTAGAAATTGTTTTCCTTTCATTCCTTCTTTAGGCTTTCATTGTTTCTGTTAATTAATTGTTGCAAGTTGATTGCTTGATGTTGTGATATCTAATCCTAATTTGTAAAGTTGAAGTAGAATCAAGAGAGGAAAGAGGCTGAGAGATACATCCCTTGCCAAGAGTGAACAAACACGAGTGTAAACACGTGAGGATTTGTTTAACTAACAAGTATTCGCAGGTTACACATCATGTCTACTAGTGGCAGTGAGGGTGGTGAACCAAACCTTGCTTCTCTTATGGGATTATTGAAGGAATTCAAGGCTCAAATGAAGGAGATTAGGGATGAAGTCAGGACGACAAATCTAGGGTTAAGGGAGACCAATACCCGAATTGATAGACAGACAAGGGAGTTGCATGAAAGGTTGGAGAGGCAAGAGCAAACCGTTCAAGAGATCTCTACTAGCATTGCTGATCCTAGAAGAGCAAGAGAGCAGGAGCAGGCTGCTCGCCCTAGAGAGCAAGCTCCACACCATGTTAATGAAGATCACATCCTTGAGGAAGAAATGGAGGAACAATTTGGAGAGGTTAATCAGGGAATGCATGCTGGGGGAAGAGGAGGCCGAGGTCTGTTTGGCAGAGGAGGCGCAGCTGGATATCCGCGACCTAGATTCTTTGATAGAGTAGAAGACAGAGCAGTGCGGATTGATCGAGATGTTGGATCCATCAAGATGAAAATTCCAACTTTTCGAGGTTCTAGTGATCCAGAGGAGTATTTGGAGTGGGTGCAGAGTGTGGAGTCAATTTTTGACTGCCACAGGTACTCGGAGGAAAAGAAGGTCAAGCTTGCAGTTGTGGAGTTCAAAGACTATGCCAGGTCTTGGTGGAATAAGCTTGTCACTTCAAGAAGGAGATATGGAGAACCTGAGATAGAAACATGGGAAGAAATGAAGAGGATCATGAAGAAGAGATTTGTTCCTGCTTCATATCAGAGAGAGTTGCTCCATAAACTTCAAGCAACCAAGCAGGGAACTAAGAGTGTAGAGGAATACTGGAAGGCACTTGAGATGACTATGCATCAGACTGGGATTGAGGAGGATGAGGAGACCACCATGTCAAGGTTTTACTATGGGTTGAACAGGGATATTGCTAATATTCTGGAGCTACAACATTATGCAGAGATTGAGGAGATGGTAGCTCTAGCTTCTAAGATTGAAAAACAACTCAAGAGCAAGACCTATGGGAAGCCTTCTAGCTATACCAGTTGGAATGCAAGTGCAAGAAACACCAAGCAGGAAGTGGGGAGCTCAAGTAAGCCTGTTCTTGACACACCTAAGTCGATTCCCTGGAGACCTAGGGAAGAACCGAAACCGGCTGAACAAAAGACTCCCAATGCTCCAACAAAAGCTCAGGATAAGGCTAGAAATGTGAAGTGTTTCAAGTGCATGGGATTGGGACATTATGCTTCTCAGTGCCCGAATAAGAGGGTGATGCTTACCATTGAGCATGGAGAGGTGTACTCTGATGATGAAAGGGAGGAGCCCTATGTTGATCCAGCACTAGCTGACATGCCTGAGTTGGAGGATGCCGATGATGAGTTTTTTGAACCAGAGGAGGTGGTTCAGAAGTTATATGTGACCCGGAGGATGCTCAATATTCAGCAAAAGGAAGAAGGAATTGAGCAAAGGGAGAACATCTTTCACACTAGATGTTTGGTACAAGACAAGCCCTGCAGCATGATCATAGATGGGGGAAGTTGCACCAATATCGTGAGTACCATGCTAGTGGAGAAGATGGGAGTTAAAACTCAGAAACATCCAAGGCCATACAAACTTCAATGGCTTAATGACAGTGGCGAGATCAAAGTAACGGGTCAGGTACTTATTTCCTTCACCATTAGGAAGTACTCCGATGAGGTTTTATGTGATGTTGCACCTATGCAGGCGTGTCACATCTTGTTGGGAAGGCCATGGCAGTATGACCGAAGGGTGTTGCATGATGGTCATACGAATAGGTACACATTCACCATGGGTGAAAGGAAGGTAGTGCTTGCACCACTATCTCCCAAGGATGTCTATGAGGATCAGTTGTTCATGTACAAATCTGTGGAGGCTTGGAAGAAGGAAAAGGTGGCTAGTTTAGCCAAACTCAGTGAGGTTGAGGGGAGAGCCGAGGGCTTTGCAAAAGGAGAGCAAAGACTGAGTGAGAAAAAAAGGAAAAATTTGTATGCAAGTTCGAGGGATTTGAGGGTATCTTATGAGAACAAACGAGAGATTTTGGTACTCTTGTATAAGGGAACTTATTTTAGTACAGCTGACCTTGACCAAGAATTGCCTAGTTGTGTTGTTTCTCTTTTGCAGGATTATGTGGATGTCTTTCCGGAGGAACTACCTAGGGAGTTGCCGCCATTGAGGGGCATTGAGCATCAAATTGATTTCATTCCTGGTGCTCAAATTCCAAATCGGCCAGCATATAGGGCCAATCCGGAGGAGACAAAGGAGATACAAACACAAGTAGAGGACTTGCTCTCTAAGGGGCTGATTCGAGAGAGCCTCTCACCATGTGCTGTACCCGTAATTCTTGTTCCAAAGAAGGAGGGGACTTGGCGAATGTGCGTTGACTGTCGAGCTGTCAACAAAATAACGGTAAAGTATCGCCATCCCATTCCTAGGTTAGATGACATGCTTGATGAATTACATGGTGCATGCATATTTACTAAGATTGATCTCATGAGTGGATATCATCAAATTCGCATGAAAATTGGAGATGAATGGAAGACTGCATTTAAAACTAAGTATGGGTTGTATGAATGGTTGGTAATGCCTTTTGGGTTAACTAATGCACCTAGTACTTTTATGCGCTTAATGAATCATGTTTTGCGTCATTTTATTGGAAAGTTTGTTGTTGTGTACTTTGATGATATTTTGATCTATAGCAAGAATTTTGATGAACATATGGACCATCTTAGGCTAGTATTGGATGCACTTAGGGCTGAAAGGTTATTTGCTAAGCTTAAGAAGTGTACATTTTGCATGGATCGTGTTGTCTTTCTTGGTTATGTTGTTAGTGCTAATGGGATAGAAGTTGATCAAGAGAAGGTGAAAGCCATTAAGGAGTGGCCCACGCCTACTACTATCTCTGAGGTAAGATCTTTTCATGGACTTGCTAGTTTTTATAGGAGGTTTGTGAAGGATTTTAGTACCATTGCTGGGCCATTGAATGATATTGTCAAAAAGGAAGTTGGGTTTAAGTGGGGTGATGCACAGGCGCAGGCGTTTAAGACTTTAAAAGAAAAATTATGTTCTGCTCCTATTCTTAAATTGCCTAACTTTGATTCTACTTTTGAGATTGAGTGTGATGCCTCTGGTATAGGCATAGGTGCTGTTCTTTTGCAGGAAAAGAAACCTATTGCTTATTTTAGTGAGAAACTGAAGGGAGCTCAACTCAACTACTCTACCTATGACAAGGAGCTTTATGCATTGGTGAGAGCACTGCAAACATGGCAGCATTACCTGTGGCCTAAGGAATTCGTGATTCACACCGATCATGAGAGCTTGAAATATTTGAAGGGGCAAGGTAAGCTGAATAAGAGGCATCCCAAGTGGTTGGAATTCATCGAGACATTCCCTTATGTGGTGCGCTATAAGCAAGGTAAAGAAAATGTGGTTGCTGATGCATTATCTAGGAGGTATGCTCTAATCTCTTCTCTTAGTTCTAAGTTGATTGGATTTGAGTATATTAAGGACTTGTATAAATCTGATCCTGACTTTGCTAATGTGTATGAAGCATGTGAACAATCTGGTTTTCAAAAGTTTTATAGAGATAATGAGTATTTATTTCGTGAGAATAAACTTTGCATTCCTGCTTGTTCTATGCGTGAGCTTTTGGTTAGGGAGTCTCATGATGGTGGCTTGATGGGTCACTTCGGTATTGCTAAAATCCTTGACATTCTGAAGGAACACTTTTATTGGCCTAACATGAAGAAGAATGTTGAGCAGGTTTGTAATGGGTGTGTCACATGTTGACACGCCAAATCTAGGGTGCAACCTCATGGGTTGTACACTCCTTTACCTGTTCCTGATGTTCCTTGGACTGATTTATCTATGGACTTTGTGATTGGTTTGCCTAGGACACGGAAAGGTCATGATAGCATCTTTGTTGTTGTTGATAGGTTTAGTAAAATGGCTCATTTTATTGCTTGTCATAAAACTGATGATGCTTCACATGTTGCTAATTTGTTTTTTAGGGATGTAGTTCGATTGCATGGCATTCCTAGGACAATTGTTTCTGATCGGGATACTAAGTTCTTGAGTCACTTTTGGCGAGTTTTATGGAGTAGGTTAGGGACCAAGTTGTTGTTTTCTACTTCTTGTCATCCTCAAACTGATGCTCAAACTGAAGTGGTTAATAGAACTCTAGGATCTTTATTGCGTGCAGTTGTGGGAAAGAATTTGAACACTTGGGAAGATTGTCTGCCATTGATTGAGTTTGCTTATAACAGGAGCATTCATTCTTCTACTGGTTATTCTCCATTTGAGATTGTGTATGGTTTTAACCCACTAACTCATTTGGATTTGTTGCTTTTACCTTTTAATGAGATTGTTAATGTAGATGGGCATCAAAGAGCTAAGTTGGTTAAGGCTATTCATGAGAAGGCTCGGAAGCACATTGAGGAGAAGAACACTAAAGTGGCACAAAGAGCTAATCGTGGACGCAAGCTTGTTATGTTTGAACCTGGAGATTGGGTTTGGGTTCACTTTAGGAAGGAGAGGTTTCCTCATCATAGGAAATCTAAATTGGATCCAAGAGGAGATGGTCCTTTTCAAGTGTTGGAGCGCATCAATGACAACGCTTATAAGATAGATTTGCCTAGTGAGTATGCTGTGAGTGCTACTTTCAGCGTTGCTGATCTTTCTCCCTTTGACACTACAGGTTTAGATTCGAGGGCGAATCCTTTTGATGAGGGAGGGGATGATACGTGCAAGCCAATACCAAGTGGAACTCAAGATCGTGATGGCGCCATCAGCTTGCCTCAAGGACCAGTCACGAGGGCTCGGTCGAAGAAGATAAAGAATCACATGTTACGTTATGCTCAAGCTTGGGTCAATCGGGAGTTGCAAGAAGATAAGTTGGACAAGTTCGGAAATGAATTTAAAAAGATTCCTAAGTTTGTGAGCATTTTGAAGGATTCAAGTCAAAAGTAGCCATTTTTACCGTTCAACCGGGAATTACTGTTCACTGCCCGAAATCACTATTCACTGTTCATTTTCAGGCTGGAAAACCACTTTGGAGCTGGAGATTCCCACTATTCAGATTGAGTGGCCTTTCATCATTTGGTTTGTTGGTGTGCACTAAAGAAAACAATTCTTTTTCTTTCGATTTAGTAAAACAAAATACGAAACGTAAAATTTAAGTTAGGAAACGAAAAACCGAAGATATTTTCGGTTGGTACATAGTTCAAACTAATCAGATTTATAGATGAAATTTGAGTGATTTTAAGGAAGCTAAATGCTTACCTTTGGTGTGCTTCTTGATTGAGGGATTCAATCAAAAACAAGAGAGGAATTCTCTTAGCTTTACTCTTTAGGATTGATTTTCTCTTATCAAGTGTTTTATTTGTGGTGATTAATCAACTCTTTGTATTCCTCATGGTTTGTTGCCTAATCCTTTGAGTTTAGGAGGTGAAGAATAGGGATACTAAACCCTAGTTTGATTGGAGATTGGAGGTCTTGGGATCAATTAGTTGCAGAGGTGAACCTAGTGGAATTCTAGGGTTGTTGCTGCATCAATTATTGACAAGTTAATGACATTCATCAATATATAACACCATCAAGATAAAACAGAACAAAGCAATTTTGTTTCAATTATAGGACGATTTGTCACTGTGTTGTTGAATGTGATATTTTATCCATATGCAATCTAAATTTTAAATCTAAGGTAGATAACATGAGGTGTGAAAATAGCAAAATACTCCGGCGTTTTTTCATGAAATTTTTTTGAGGCGTTGTGTTATTTGTAAACATTCAAATATAGACTTAATTTTATTTTAGTTGGATTATGTTTTTATTTGATTTAATGGGGCTTTGCTTAGCGAAATAGAGTTCAATATATGTTTTTTTTTATTTTTGGACTTTAATTTGGTTGGTAAAAAAACTAGATTAATTGTCAAGTTCACATGTTAGGCTGCTTATGATGTAGATATTTAGGATTTTATGAGTTTATTCAAGCGCATATCGCATATGCTTGTCCGTAATTGGAAAAGGACGATTCTGAGAACCTACGTGGACTGTCATAAATGAAGCCCTCCAGCGCTTCGGCGTGCAAGCATAGGAAGCTGCCTGAGCGTGGCGGTTAATCTGAGATAACCATCAGCTTTGGGGGTCTTACGACCCTGATAGATAAAAATCTTACAATTTTGCCTTTTTCTCTAATCTTAAGGCCTAACCTTTGGATCCCTAGATCTAATCCGAACCATTGATCATTCACACTACCTTAAGGCTTCTGAATACTAAAAATAGACCCCTCCTCTTCAGTTGTAGTGGCATCAAGTCAAATCATATGAAATCATTCTCTAAGAATTAGAGGCTCCTGCCTAAAGAAACTCTGCTCCCTTCTCTCTTTGATTTCAGTTTCTCTCTTGTTGTCTTTCTGATCTCAAGTTTTTAGTGTTGTTGTTTAGTATTGTGTTGCTAGATTTTAGTCTTTCAAGGTGGAACTAAAGAGCGGGAAGATCGCCAACGCGGTATATGCGCCCAAGGCCGTGAGGAACGGAGAAGAAACAAGTCCGACAGGTAAGTGCTTTCTCCCTCTATTTTCTACCAAGTTCTAGTGATTGATGATGATAAATGACTGATTGTGGTTGTTCTTTGAGTAATGGCATGTAGAACTATATGGGCTTTGATCTCAGTTACCCGAGAATGTAGGTAGTCTACATTAGAATATAACGCAAGCTCGTTTATTTGTTTCGCCTTTTTTTCCTCTCTTTCTTTTATTTTCGAGTGGTATTTGATCTATATGATTTGCTTATGATCCGGTTGTACAAATGCGCATGCAGAAACACGATTTGCACTTAAATTTGGATACTGTTTTGCCCAAAGCATGGGTAGAGTGCCTCATACCTTTCTACCCGTGACGAACCCCCGATCCCAGCATCTCTAGTTCGCTTTTCAGTCCCTTTCAATTTTAAGGTGCACCGTAGAAACGGACTAAAAAGAAAGAGACCATTACAAGAAAGAGACCGATGCCACCTTTGCTGAGAAATCCCACGTTAGCTCAGATAAAGACCCACAGTGAAGAGAAGGCAAAAAGCTAAGGTGAAGTCTCTTATTCAGAATGTTGTATCAGACACTTTTTTTATATAGGATCAAGGCTTGGGACAGACTTAAAGAAGAATACCAAGGCAGCGACAGGACACACCAAATGCAAGTGCTCAATCTAAAAAGAGAATTCGAGTCACTGAATATGCGAGAAGATGAAACTATAGGCAAGTATGCTGACCGAATTTCATTGATTGTAAATAATATAAAGTCAGTTGGTGAATATTTTCTAGATAAAAGAGTGGTGGAGAAAGTTCTAGTGACCCTTCTAAAGAGATCTGAATCCAAAATTTCCTCTCTTAAAGAGTCCAAGAATTTGAGCAACATTTTTTTAAGTGAGCTGAAGAGTGCCCTTCATGTATAAGAATAGAGAAGAACAATGAGACAAGAGAGATTCACTGAAGGAGCCTTGTATGTGCAAAAATAATTCCCTGGTAAGAGAAAGCAACCAAACAATAGGAACTATATTGGCAACAGCAATGGAGGTTCAAAGAAGACTTTTCCTTCTTGTGATCATTGCAAGAAAATAACTCATCTAGAAAAATATTGTTTGTGGAGAGTTGATGCTATATGTGGTAATTGTAAACAAACGGGGACACATTGCCAAAGTCTGCAAATCAAGAAATTTTCAAGCACAAGTGGCACAAGATGATGACTTGCAGGAGGAGCAACTCTTTGTTGTTTCTTGTCTTTCTACAAATAATTCCTCTAATGCTTGGCTTATTGATGGTCACAAATCACATGTGCAATGATGTTGCCACGTTCAAGTGCCTTGATAATTCCTACATATCCCAAGTAAAAGTAGGAAAGGGAGAGCTCTTAGAAGTCAAACGCAAAGGTTCTGTGGTTGTTTCAATAGTATCAGGTACCAAAGTTATTCCTGATATTTTATACGCATCAAATATTAGCCAAAATCTATTGAGTATTGGGAAAATGCTTGAAAAGAATTACTCATTGTTTTCTAGAATCGTGAATGTATTATTTTTTATCTTCTAAAGTAGAATTATTCACTATCAAAATAAACAATAGAGTATTTACTATGGAGTGGAAAAAAGTGCATGAACAGGCCTATGTCAGCCGTGCAAATATGGTTACAAGACTTATCATTGATCAGGAAGATGAGATATTTTTTAATGCTCTAGCTGGTGAAATTGTTCAATAAGATGAGCCGAAAAAACCAACAATTCAAGCAAATGAAGCATGGAAAGGTAATAAAGAAAAATAGAAATCATCCATACTGGCCCAACCAAAGCAAAACCTCAAGTGATTAAAAGTCATGTTCAAGAAAGAGGAAAAAAGAAATAGAATGCTATTCTTGAGTTTATTGTTCAAATTGTTGTAGTATTGTGCCTCACTGTCATTTCACTTGGTTTTCTTTGGTGGAAAGACTATTCTCCTATAAAATGACTCAGAAGAAGACAAGCTCAAGCATTTACTATACGGCGATTTCCAATAAGACAAGCAAGCCTGCAACATCCACGCCTTGAAGATATTTTTTCTAAGTTGTTGGCCAAGAACAAGTTTGAAGACCTAGAGAAACAATTAGTGGTTGTCACTGAAATGCCATGGAGCAGTATTAGATAAGTTGGCATTATTGGTTCCTATTTCTACTGACTAGTTCATACCTAGTTATTTAACTGTTCCAATAATCATGCATGGACATAGTTGAAAATATCTATTTCAACTTTTTAACTATTTTTTTTCTCTTTTAGTTGTAACCAGCAACATCTACATAAATAGGTGGTTATTCTTTTTTCCTACATAAGTTCATTGGTTTAGTGATGAATAATATAACCAAAAAATATAGGAGTTTTCCTATCCTCTTTTTTGCTTTGTTTCTCAGTGAATTACTACAGTTACTTATGATTAGGCCAAGGGTAAATCGCACCCATGGGGTCCGTACTATTCGCAAAGTACCCTTTGGGGATCTGTACTTTTTTTTGTCCCTTTTAAGGGTCCATACTATGATGCTTAATCCCGTTCAGGGGTCCGAGGCAGCCCTCCTGATGACGTGGACTGCCCGGGCAGAACGTGAGTTTCACGCGCCCCTATTTCGGTCAGTAGGTAGCGCGTGAAGCGCGTGAGGGCCAGGTTGCCGTCCAGCGTGGCATTGTGGGACCCACCGAAGGTTTTTTTCCCGAAAATAAATTTCTATAAATTAAATCCCTTTTTCTCCTTTAATTGAATCTCATTAACATTAAATTCAAAAACTAAGAAAAAAAGTAAACCCTCCCCCGGATGGTTGAAGCTGGAAAGGAGTGTGAAACAAACTACCCATTGAACAACCCAAATCAATCCCTCGGTCTCTCTCAGAAAAGGAAACCCCCAAATCCCCAAATTACAATGCATGAACCCTAACCCTCAAATCCCCTACCCATTCCTTCTCCCTCTCAAATCGAAGCACGAACCCTGACGATTCACTTCCACACTTCACTCGTCATAAATTAGGGTTTGCGAAGCATTGGAACCCCAAATTGGACTCATGCTCGCAACCTAACCCAACGCCAAAAGCCCCATTTCAAAATCGAGCAACAGTTAGAAGCGAAGTCTGTAAAAGCAGGGAGCAGAGAGAGGCTGTTTGACGCAGAGAGGAGAGAGAACAACCGACAGGAGAGACCGATGCGATTGGAGACGTGTCGGAAAGAAAGAACCAGCAGAGTTAAAAAAGGTGCGTGAGTGAGCTGTGAATCATGTGTTAAAAAGTGTTTTGATTCCTTGTCTATTCGGTGCATTGTTGTCGGTATTTGGGATTACTTTATGTTAGGGTTTGCAGTGGTGGTGATTTTCCCAAAAGAACCCTTGACCACTACTATGCTCTACTACATTGTTTATTGCGTGCATCTTGTTGAACTAATTTTAAAATGGCCCTCTGTCTGGTTCGAATGCAGGTGTTGAGATATGGATGATGACGTTGAACTTGTGTTCCATATTGGGGGTGTTCTGCATAGGACAGCTGATAGGTCTGAGTATGTAGGTGGTGAAGTAATTCATAAGCCATGGAACCGTGATGAACTAGATTATATGTATATGGCCACACTCTGTGGAGAGTTTGGGTATGTGAAGGCAAATAAGATAAGGTATTCTGTCCCTGGGCTTAGTTTTCATGAAGGATTGAGGGAGATGACAGTACGGAGTAGTTCGCTATTGGATTTGATGGATGTGGTAAATCAACATCACAGTGTTGACTTGTACATTGAGCTTGGGGATAAGGTGACCCATTCATTGCAGAGAAACCAAGGGCTGCTTGTGAGAGGTTAGGTATTAACAAAAAGAGGCAGAGGAGTGGTATTGTTTCTCAAGTGGCCCTAGAATCTGTTAGTGAAAAGGGTGTCAATTCTGTTGTAGTTGGTGCAGTGACTGTGAGTGAAGATGCAGAAGTAATTGCACTGGATGAGGAGGATGCTGAAGTGAATGCAAGTGAAGAGGTAGATGGTGAAGTGAATGCAAGTACAGAGGAAGATAGTGGAGAGAATGCAAGTGAAAAGGAGGTAGCTGCTGCAGTGAATGAGGAAGTTGCTGTAATGAATGAGGTTGTTGGGTCATCAATGGCAGCAATTACTGCTGCTGACACTTCCACTGTTGGACAGTCTGCTGATGATGAAGATGGGGCGAGTGAAGATGATGGGAGTGAAGGTGATGGGAGTGAGGAAGATGAGAGCGAAGAAGATGGGGGTGAATGTCAAGAAAGTGGGAAGGATGCTACTGCAAATGGAAGCAGCTCACATACATGGTTTCGCACTGGATTTTTGACTGACGATGATGATGAAGAATCGCTTGAAATCATGGCAAATGAGAAGATGGTTGAAGCTGAAAAGGAGAGTGAAAATGCTGAAGCAACTGGAGGTGGTCCCACCCTAATAGATAGTGGTCCCACTGAAGTAGAAAACACTGAAGTAAGAGGTGGACCCGATGTCAACACTGAGGGAAATGTTGGAAACGCTAAAACCGAGGGTACTCTTGGAAATGGCCCAAAAGTCGGTGCCCCCCCAGAGGAGTTATACTTTGAATCTGACGAGAATGGAAGCTATGGAGAAACTGATGAAGATAACCCAGACAGTTCACAGAGAAGGAAATCTAAATCTCTGAGAAATGACCCTACAACTGCAACTCCATACTTCCAAGTGGGCATGATTTTTGTTGGCAAGGAGCAAATCAAAGAAGCAGTGCTCAAGCATTCTATTATAGAGAGGAAGGACATCAAGGTCCCTAAGGATGGGAAGATAAAGTACACTGCAAGATGCGGCAACCCCAACTGTGATTGGAGTTTACATGTGTCTCACCAGGGGCGGACAAAGAGATGGAGGGTGAAGACAATCACTCAGCCACATAGTCATGGTTGTGGTCCTGCATCAACAAATTCAAGGCTGACATACCAGGTTTTGGCAGAGCATTTCATCAAGACAAAAGGCAAGCTTACCCTGCATATGAGCCCACACGAGATGAGAGGTGAAGTAAGGGAGACATTGAAGTTCAAAGTTTCCAAGCACCAGTGCATAAATGCGAAAACAGAGATTGAGAAACATTTCTTTGGAGATGTAGTGGAAGAGTTCAAGAGATTAGAAGATTATGCTGAGGAACTAAGACAGAGCAATCCTAGAAGCAGCATATGGGTGAATGCCTCTGACAGTGGGAGGTTTATTTCGATGTATGTTTGTTTTGCTGCTGTAAAACAGGGGTTTCTCAGTAGGTGCAGGAGATTTATCGGACTAGATGGTTGTTTCCTCAAAGGTCCTTTCAAGGGACAAATTCTGGCTGCAGTTGGAAGGAATGGGAACAACCAGATGTTCCCAATTGCATGGTTTGTTGTCAATTACGAGAGGAAGGAAACATGGAAGCAATTTCTGGAAAACTTGATGGCAGACTTCAACATACCAATCGGTCTGGGTAATGGTTGGACATTCATTAGTGACCAACAAAAGGTAAGCCACTTGTGGTTATTTTATTGGTTTGTGAGTAGTATAACATCTTCACTTGATGGTTACTAAATATGTCACTCACCTTTTTTGCTTTGTTTTGCTGATATAGGGTCTTGTTTCTGCCATGGTGGATTTGATGCCATATGCAAAACATAGATTCTGTGCACGCCACATCTTTGCCAAATGGAGGAAGACTTGGAAAGGAGATGACCTTCATGTCCAGTTTTGGAGAACTTGCAAGGCCACTTGCGAGCCAGACTTTAAATCTGAATTGGACAAGCTAGCTCAAATTGCACCAGATGCAAAGAAAGATTTCGAAGAGGTTAGTCCAAGAGTGTGGTGCAGATGTTATTTCAATACTGAACCCCAGTGTGATGCAGTTGATAACAACATGAGTGAATCTTTTAATGCATGGATAATAGAGGCTAAGCATTGTAACAATGTTGGAGATGATTAGGAAGCAGGTTATGAATAGAATAAGGCAAAGAAGGAATATTGAATATCAGTTCACTGAGGGTGTGGCTCCAAAAATCTGGAAAAAGTTTGAAGAGAATAAAGAACTATCATATAGCTTTGCTGTTGATTTTAATAGAGATGCCGGGATACTTCATCACGCACCACTACTCGTCATACAACAGTCAAACTTCAGACGTTTTACATCAACGTCTCGTACCCTAAACTGTCCTTATGGTACGGGTGTACGGTATACACGCTAACTCTCGCTCCCTAATGACTACGTTCTAATACAATCACTAACCATAGCTGATGGTTTCAAATCCCGTTGAATACTCGTATTGATCAAAGGTGTTAGAGACAAAAAATTCTGGCCAGAGACAGATAAACCAGACATTTTGCCACCATTGATAACAAAGATGCCTAGAAGGAAGAAGACAAAACACAGAAAGGACGAATCTGAACCAAAACAAAAACAAGCAAGTGGTTCTAGCATTTCAAGGCATGGGAGAGTTATGCATTGCAGTAACTGTGGCAAGCCCGATCACAATATTACCACATGTAAAGAACCTCGAAAGGTATCAAAGTACTTGCATAATGTGACTTCTCATTTGCCTTTTTCATTTCAGTTTTTACTCATACTTATGTTATTTGCCTAATGTGACTTCTCTTTTGCATAATGTGATGTCAGTCTACTGTAACTCAGGGAAATGACCATAACCAATCCGAGGCTGACATACCTACACATGCATCCACTGTGGAAGATGTACTCTGATTAAACTCATTACTCTCATTTTCCACCTTCCTTTTCATTTGTCTGATCTTCCACCTGTTTTCCTTTAGCCTCAAGGTCCATCTGGAGCACATCGTGGTAGGGGGAGAGGAAACAGGAGAAGAGGTGGAAGAAGTGGAAGAGTTGCAGCAGGTGATGCTGCAGGTGGAGGTACAGAAGGGGCTGAAAGAGCTGATGCTGCTTCTGGAGGAATTGAGGGCAGTGGAAGTAATGCTGGCAAAGGAAAACGGAAGACTCCAAAACAGGTTGGCTATGGATGTTTTGCAGCTTCCTCGGGTTTCATGGCCTACAATGTAAGTGTTTATGCATGTAAATGTTGGTGACTTAGTTGTTGTACTAACATATGGAAATGGTGCAGATGGCTTTACCATCACAAAGAATTCTCCGAGTCCCACCCACAGATAACACCAGCATAAGTAACAGAGGCAGAGGCAGAGGCAGGGGAGCTGGTGCTGGTCAATCAAGTAGTAGAGGTGGAGGAAGGTTTGATGGAAGAGGCCATGGTAGAAGCAATCCTACACCTCATGACAGTGTAGCTACCAATGCAGGCCAGTGATTGTGATTTCGTTATATCGAGTTTGACATGTGAATCTGCTACTTATATTGTACTGTGGTGTTTTTTGTTTTATCGCTGAAGTGAACTTGTGCATCTTGATGCAGTAATCAGGCGCAGTCCTAGAAAAAATATGCAGCAACAACCCAAAAAAAACTACTAATGGTACCACTACTGAAAGGATTGCCACAAGAAGCAGCCCTAGGAAACGTATCCTGCACCAGTCAACAATTGAGAGGATGGCTACCAGAAGTAGCCCTCGGAAAACAGTAGCAACAACCAGTGGGACAACTCTGCCACCGCGTTCTGGGGCTTCCAGAGTGGGAGCAAAGAAAAAAGCAACAACGACAACAGCAGCCCCACACACTCCACAGAAGAAGCAGCGAAAAGAATGAAGACAACACCCTTTTGCTTATGTACAACTTGTCTGCTCTACAAGTGAAACATTCCTAGCTAGGCATTTCAGTTTTTTTTTTGAACTCAGCCTCATTGAACTGGTGTTGGTGAACTGGTGTTCGTTGTGTACTACTTTGGTGCCACTTTTGAACTGATGTCGATTGCGTATTTGCTGGGTGCCACTTGTGAACTGATGTAGGCTTATGTTGGCTAATGGCTTTATGAAGACGGATTTATGTGTTTGAAATTGTTCCCTCCTTACCATCTGCATTTAAATTTTCCAGATTACACTTCCAAAACAAATATTGTGCTAGACTTCAACGGATCAAACACTACAATGATATCACAGTAACTTCGAAATCACTTTTAGGAGGGATGGCCATAACCACTTATAAATTGGTATCACATTACACTTCCAAATCAAACACTAAACTGAAACCAAAGCAAACACTAAATGGACCAAATACTAAATTGATATCATATCAACTGAGTACCATCACAACTACAATGAGAACACACTGAAATTGCATACAGTGCACACCATTCCCACCCATTACAAACATGAGATATACAGAATTAGCCCCACCATAACAACGCAACATGCATAAGCAAATATGGACTTGCGATCACAGGCATTCCTCAACAGTTCATTCTCTAACCGCAGTGCATCATACCCATTCAACAGTCTTGCATTTTCCAACTTCAACTTTTGTAATTGAGCTAAAACTTCGTTGTAAGCCGTAGCTCCTTCTCGCACTTGCACTTCCAAGCCTTCATTCTCTTCATGCAACTCCTTTTCCCTATCCCTTAACCCCCTAATCGCATCAGCAAACCAACCAGAAATCAGGGGGTCAACTAACCTGAAAAACCCACATCGGTTGCATCTATGAAACCTCATAGCTGGGTGGGGATCAGTCCAGGAAATCCACCTACCGGTTTTCAACTTGCAATAGCAGTTCACGTCGCCTCCTTCATAGTCGAAATCGGGCCTCTGTTTGGCCACGGCCGAAATTTTCTTCACTGGTGCAGAATTGCTTGATGATGCCGATGACTTCTTCGATGAAGCACTGGACCTGTTCGACTTCAAAGACATGCAGCAGAAATAAAAGGGAAGGAAGGAGAAACGGTTGTGAGAAGGGGTAAGCAAATCGAAAAATTAATTTCGGAATTTGGGGGTTTAGGGTTCGTCAAACTCAGTTTGGGGATTTGGGTGAGGTAAGGGGGTGGGTGTTGCTCATGGTTTTTAAGGAGGCCGATGGGGATGGTTGTTTTTGTTTTTTTATTTCCATTTAATGGGTTTTGTCGGAAGGAAAAAAGGGATTTAATTTATAGAAATTTATTTTCGGGAAAAAAACCGTCAGTGGGTCCCACAATGCCACGCTGGACGGCAACCTGGCCCTCACGCACTTCACGCGCTGCCTACTGACCGAAACAGGGGCGCGTGAAACTCACGTTCTGCCCAGGCAGTCCACGTCATCAGGAGGGCTGCCCCGGACCCCTGAACGGGATTAAGCATCATAGTATGGACCCTTAAAAGGGACAAAAAAAAGTACAGACTCCCAAAGGGTACTTTGCGAATAGTACGGACCCCATGGGTGCGATTTACCCGTTCGTTTGTATTTCGTTTTACTATTAAGCCTTCAATTATAGTTGTAAAGATTTGTTGTCAATTTGCTTGCGTCATTAAGAAAAAAAAAATTTAAATGACTATTAAGCCTTCAATTATAATTGTAAAGATAAGGGTATTTTTGTATTTCTATTTAGCAAAGTTTGGGACCTCGTGCTTTTATATATAGTATAGATTTGGTACTTCCAGACACGTGTCATCATTTGATTGGTTAAGTCATCATGTGGGATTTAAATTGGACCAATTGAATGATGACACGTCTCCAAAAGTACCAACTTTAATGAAAACATCGAGTACAAGGACCAAAATCCATCAAAATTATGTACAATGACCACATTTAAAATTCAATAAGAGTATAGGGACCAAAATTTTACTTTATCCATTCATTTACAAAATATAGCAAATCAATTGCCAGACGCATTTATTCATGTCAATAGAGTGACCAAATCTCATATTCCAGCTGCAAATGCTCCTATTAGAATTGATGTCCAGAAGGACAACCAAAGAATGTAAATGAATCCAAAACACGCCAAGAGCATGGTAGATCACTCGATTCCAAAAGATAAAAATCCTTGAAAAAAAAAAGGAGCAAAGGTAAAAGATGGCACCAACAAGGTAATAAGACCTCCTGTAGAGGTTGAAATTGAAAATCCTTAAGAAGAGGATGATCCTCCGGAAGAGATTTCTGACATAAATTTTCAAGTTCCAGAAGTAACTCAGGTACCTGAAACAAGTCAAAATGATGAGATCTCAATCAACTATATTATGTCAGGGACAAGATGGAACCGACGTGAAATAACCGTCGACGAACTATTTGTATATAATGTAGCGCTAAATATTATGGAAGGAAATGAGGATCATGAGCCTAAATCAATTGATGAATGCCGACATAGAAATGATTGGCCAAAATGGAGAGATGCAATTAAGGCTAAGTTAGACTCGCTCATGGAGCGAGAAGTTTTTGGGCCTACAGTCCCAACACCTGATGGTGTAAAACCAGTCGGCTACAAATGGGTCTTTGTGCAGAAAAGAAACGAAGAAAATGAAATAGTGAGAAATAAAGCACGGCTTGTCGCACAAGGTTTTACCTAACGACCTGGTATTGATTATGACGAGACATACTCCCTGTGGTTGATGCAATTACTTTTCGATATCTGATTAGTCTAGCAGTACATGAAAAATTAGAAATCCGTCAATGAATATTGTTACAGCCTATCTCTGTGGATCCATAAGTCATATATACTTGAGAATCCCTGAAGGATTCAAGTTGCCTGAAGCAACTATCAGCGGGATATATAATCAACTAAACTAAAAGGATTTTTATATGGTTCGAAGCAATTTGGGTATGTGTATATTTGGGTGCAGGTCATTTGTTTGATCCATATAAAGCTCAGGCAGAAACAAGCTACTTCTTTGCATATGGAGGAATTCTTATATCATGGCGATCCACAAAGTAAAGCCTGGTTGCTACCTTCTTAATCATGCAGGGGTTTTGGTAATATATGAAGCTAGCCAGAAATGTGCTTGGCTAAGGTCAATAACACAACAAGTTCGAGATTCAGAAAACAAGAAAGAAATCCCAACGATGCTTTATGAAGATAATGTTGCTTGCATTACCCANAAAAATTCTATATAGCTTAATTAATACCAAAACACAAAGTAGAGTAAGAAATTGGAGATGAGATGACAACTATGAAAGAAGCAAAAGTGTACAAGGTGTAGCCACTAGCCAGACAGAAACAATGAATTAATTGAGCAAAGCTAAAGTCTCCGTGTAACTAAACCCCCACTGGCATTTCCAACCAAACACATGGACTATTTTCCCAATCTCAACATCATGCAGACAGAGGCCCTTTTCACGAATAGTTACGAATAGAAACCTTGTTACATTCAAGGATACTAGTGCTCCATCAGCTCCTGCTGGCTCGATAATCATCCATTTAAACCAGGACGATATCGAATCTGGTGCACCATATTCTTCCATGATCCAAATATGGAATCCATTAGCATCATCAGCAGTATGAGTGTGGTCGTCAATCAAGGAGAGTTGCCCTCTACATATTACCAACCGCAACAGAAGCTCGAAAGCAAGGTCATGTGGCAACTCTATCCTCCTAAATGATTCCTTCTTGGTATCAAACGAAACTACAGCACACGGCTGGCGAAAAGTAAGCCAATGTAGACAGTCGTTGAGGAGAAGAGGATGTTCTCCAGTGGTCTTGACCCGAGGAGGACGGTAGCCAGCAATGTTCCTCCAAGCGTTTCTACTCAGCTCGTGAAGTTGCACCGCAGGTTGATCAGGATCTAGACCCTCACGTATTGCCAGATGTGGGAATTGATGCAGAATCCTTAGCAGCTTATAGTCGCTTGTCTTGGCGTCAAACCAAAACCCAAGGGCATCCCCAATTGTATCACAAGGGTGGGTTCTTACAACCGGAGGAGGGGGAAGAGTGACGACATGCTGCTTATTATTCAGGATTGGATTCCACAGTATATACTCATAACTATACTCGCTGGCACCAGTGAATTTTCTTTCTAGACATAGCACACCATTGCAACAACCAACAACATAAACATCATATCCCATTGTCCGCCCTATTTCCAAAGGACAATCGGGCAACTTTTCGATTAATGGAGGTGACTCCTCATTACCCTCCACGTTGTTTACTGCGAAGAAGGATTTTCTGTTCGTAACATCATTAATCGACCACGGATTGAACAGAAACCTTGTCGTGTTATTACTAATATTATCCTTGGAGAACACGGTAGAAGTGTGTCTGGAAACGAATCTGATGCTGCCGATCTCAAAGTTCCATTCACGGGACAGGCTCCTGAAACGTAGGAGGGATCTGGCTGGCGAGCGTATCAGAATTTCCTCAATGATTTCTCTTGGCAGATGATGGTTTTGCTGTCCTCTCTTTTGTGCTGCCCCTGCCATCGTTCCACAATTTCGTTGTTAATGAGAATTGGAGGTCGTCTAACCAACCAAGATAAAAGGCTCGCTGGAATTGTATTAAAGGGAGTCTTCTTTTCTTTTCTTTTCTTTTCTTTTCTTTTCTTTTCTTTTCTTTCTTTCTAAGACATGCAGGAAAACAAATTCTTATGTTATCGTCTATATATATGGGAGGGGAGGGCTGGGTTTCAGGGACGGACCTGACCTGTTGGTGTTCAACCTTTTAGCGAAGAAGCAGGGATGGAGTTGGAAGTATACTTACCAAGCCAGAGTCCCTCCCAATATGTGCTAGCCAGGTAGAACTCTGAACGCCAAGTATATATTATAGAGTTGGAATGGTAATAGGTCTCCTACTATCCCAACCTCAGCTCCCACTCCCTCTTTCCGCCGGAAAAAAATGCGACTCAATTCTTTAAAGAATAAAATCCATGACAATATTTATAAACTATATTTTGTATTGCTATAATTCTATTAACAACCAAAATAATATATGTTTTAAATGTAAAAGAAAACGTAAAAATTTCCAGGACTACTAGTGCTAAATTTAAAAAATAGTTTTCCTTAAATGTAAAAACCCAAAGAAAGAGAAGAAAGAGAAGGAGAAGCCACACACAAAACCCACAAGCCCATGATGATAAACTTTTAGTTTCTGATTTTCTAAAATAATTTTAATATATAAATAAGTAAATGACTAAAATTTTATTTTAATATTGAAATATATACTAGTCGGGTAGCAATAATTTTGTATTTCTTATGTATCGGGTTCCTGCGATTCGGGAGAAGTATTATCCACTCCCATTTTCAAGTTCCCCACGGGGACAAAAATATCCCATATCCTCACCGTCCGTGTGAGAAAAATTATTTACATCTTTATTCTCTTTTCGGGAATTTCCTGCAAGGTCTCCTTGAATGGGCACTATTGTCATCCTTAATTTTAGATTAGAAAGTTCATATTGTATCAAAACAGTACACCAACCGTACCTCACTAGAAAATTAATTGTTTTGTAGTCTCCATTTGGGTATTGGAGAAGTAAAACACCATAAGATAAATAATTTTGTTTTAATGTTTTTATCAAAATATTTGTTTGGTAGAATGTTGATAGTCTCCTTATTTAAATTTTGATTGGAAAAAATTTTAAAATAACTATAATTAGATATGAAATAAATCTAAAATCACTCAAGTTTATAATTCGATAATAATATAATAAATTATATAATTTTAAAAAGATTAAAGACTAAAAGAATAAAAATATGAAAAGAGGGATATAATATAATGTTTCAAGCTGGAAAAAAAATTGCTACATGACCTAGTTAGAGTGCGACAACCAAGGTACATGTGGGTGCACTGTCCACAGTGCACAGGGTATGCACTTAATTATTCACCTTAGATCCAGCATTGATTGAACGCTGAGGAATCAGACCCATGGATCTCTTTGATCTCGGATAACTGGTCTCATGTTCTCCTCCTTATTGTTGTTGTTTTTGTGAGTGAGTAGGGCTTTGGGTTTCATCCGAAGAACACATGTTTTAATTCAAGCCAAGTTCTGAAAAATAAGGTCCAAACAACAAATACTGCGAGCATGGATCGGGTGGGAGGCAAAACTTCTATATATATACTAGCTCACTTCCCGTGGGTTTCACGGTGTAACGACCCGGGTAAAATTTATGTCTTTATCGGGACTGTAAAAGCTTTGTATAGTAATTTACCGAATAAAAATAATCTTTGGTAAATATTTTATGGAAAACCGAGCATCGGATTTCAATTCCGAGCTTCACTCCATACTCCGGATATTTTTGTGGAATTTCCGAGACGAGTTGGAATTTTCCGAATCTGGAAGTTGCGAAAAGACAATTATGCCCCTGGGTAAGTTTTTGTCACAGTAGGAGCTAGAAGGGCAGTTAAGTCATTTTGCTGGTTCAGATATTTTCCAACCAATTATGCAATATTCTGCACTGAAAATTTTCTCCCCGAATCTTTTTTCTTTCCACTGAAAAAAATTTTCTCCACTAAAATATTCCTTGAAGAAAAATTGCAACTCAGCATCTCCTTTCCTGCCCATAAATCTTCTAACGTTGCTTCTGTCTGCATCAATCAAAAATCCAGTAATTTGCCTTGCCTTTGTTCTTCACAGCAATATTATTAGTCTTGGAAAAAAAAAACAAAAGGAAACAAACACTAAACACCAGCCGCCCCGCCACACACAACCCGACACTGACCACTGCCGCCAACCGCCCGTGAAGCCGCCACCTTCCTCCCCTTCCCGCACTGCGCTGACCAGCCGAGGCAGGCAGGGGCTAGCCGTCGTCTTCTCCTCCCCTTGCACCGCGCCGCCCTCCCTTCTCCTTCCTTTTCCAACCGCCGTCGACGTAGAGCAGCCCGAGGAGCCACCGCCTGCAGATCGCGCCGGAGCCACCCGCCGACGACGCCTCTCCCTCGCTTCTCCTCCTCCCTCGCTCGCGACGCACCGCCCAGCCTTCCTCCCCGAGCTCGCTGCACGCGTCGCCGTTGCCATCCCGCCGCCGCCGCCCTGCAAGTGAAGGTGAGTTAAGGAAGAGGATGACCCGGATATGGGTCGCGGGTCGCGGGTCTGATCCGACAGGATAATTAGGTTGGGCTGAGTTGGGTGTGGGTTTGGGTTTTAAGTTTTAGGTGTTGGGCTTGGGCATTAGGCTTTAGGTTTAGGATTTAGGTCTTGGGCTTTTGGATTTAATTTTGGGTTTTACTTTGGGCCTTAGGTTTTAAGTGTGGGCTTAGGGTGAGATGGAATAGGGAGAATTGGTTTGGGTTTAGACACTGGGCTTGGGCTTGGACCTTGGCCCAGTCCGAAATAATTAAAAAAAAAGAGATAATAAGAATAAAAATAGAGGTATATATAATTCTGGTTTTATTAAAAAAAAAACAACATGTCACTAATATAATTTTTTTCTGAAAATAATGGAAAGGGTAGTATATGGTTATAATTTTGTGGAGTAAAATAGAATAATTACCCTCATATGATAATTATAAGATAATTACTAAATTGTGACAAAATTTCTTAAGGATATATAGGATATAAATGTTTTACCGGAAATATTATATGATAAATACCTTTTAAATACGTTATAATAATTACTTT